>VMDR010000042.1:297853-511623 GCA_007922815.1 Macrotus californicus
CTCCCCTCCTCTCCCCTCCCCTCCCCTCCTCACCTAGGAGCCCGCCGCCATGTATAATGCATGCAGTGGAAGCACCCAATAGGATTAGGCACCTCCGCCCGTCTTTGAGGAGAGAAAGTTTATGTAAATGACTGATGACAGCGCTATTGTGTGAGGAATATCAATGGAGTAATTACAGTTACATCGGGCGCCCGCGCCGCCGGCCCGTGTTAATTTTTCACCGGCTCCCCCGGGAGAGATCGGAGCGCGCTCCGAAGAGCACAGCTAATAATGGGAGCTTGGAGCCGCCGCTGCGCCACGCGCCCCGAGGTCTTTCTGAGCAGACTGCTAAGCACTGGCTGTCTCCCCAGAGAGCCAAGAACAGAGATAAAATGATTAAAAACTGCCAAGCGGGCCTGGCAATCACTCGCTCCGCTGTCAGCCGGAGACAAGACAAATCTCTGCGATTTTTCTCTTCCCTCTTCTCCCTTTGTGAGCCCCTTGAGCTGGGACGTGGGGGGCCAGGTGGGGTCAGGGTCAACTCCCCAGGGTGGCAGGGCTGAGGGCAGGGCAGTGACAGCAGCATTGGTGGTGGTGGGCTCCGGGCTGGGGGGTGGCTGCAGACACCAGTGGGGCCTGGGGGCCTGGGGAGCCAGCGGGTGGGCTCTACTTCTCTGCCCAGAGAAACTCAGTCAGGGCACACCTGTCAGGGCACACCTGTTGGGGGCCATGGGCTGGGGCACACCTGTGAGGACACACCAGCTGGGGTGCACCCACTGGAGCACACCTGTCCTGACCCACCTGCCAGGGACACCAGCAGGGGCTCACTTGGGCTGGGGGCTCCTTGGACTCCAGGAACCACCCCCTGCCTAGCACTGTGCCGTCTGGCCCCTCCTTACTTCCAGGCCCTGAGACCCCAGCCTGGGACCTTGAAGGGGCTGCTTGACTGTAAGCCCAAAGCAGGTCCCCAGGTTGAGGCCACAGATGAGGAGGGGGGTGTGTGTCCCTTCCCAGGGTCTGGGCTCCACCTAGGGAAGGCTTCCTGGATATCCACACCTTTGGCTCTGAAGCTAAGCCTGGGCCCAGTACCTGAGAAGAGAGAGGAGGAAGAGGAGGGGAGGAGGCGGAGGAACTGCAGGCTGTCCCCACCTCTGAGAGGGCGTGAAGAGGGCGCCCACTTTCTGCTGCTGCCTCTGTGGCCTCAGGGAGGCCATCCTGGTGGCCCCGCCCTGCCCCAAAGGCTGTCTGATCATGACACGGGCCATAGGAAATCCCTGCCCAAGCCTGGGCTGGGCTCTGGGAGCTGGCCACAGACATCACAGGCCAGGAGGGGCCATTGGCTGCTGTCACCTCCAGCTCATGCCCAAACACACACGTGCAGTGCCTCTCTGACCGTGCGCACCCTCCCAGGCCCTGCCATCTCAGCCCACAATGGCCGAGACCTTCACACACACAGCGTCCCCAAGACAGACACGCACACACACCACACACCACAGAACCACCCATGTCCATATACACGCCGAGATACAGGCAGCACAGCTGCCCACACTGACACAGATGCGCAGGTACAAAAGTGCAGGTGGCCAAGACTTGAGCTCACTGACACAGGGACAGGCAGGCACACTGTGACAGGCACGGAGGGTGGCGTGCGGGCACACAGATACACCCACATAGCAGCCCGTCTGGGCACACATCAATACACGCAGGGTACACACACGCTGACACAGGCGCCGGCCCTGCCCGCCGCCCCCTCCCCTGTCACGCGCTGGCACTGAGTGTTTGGGAGAATGAGTCCTGGGCCTTGGGCAGGCTCTGAGCGGGCCTCTGCAGAGGCGGCCTCCCCCAGTGCTGCCTGTTCCAGACCGCCCACACCCATGGCCCGCCACCCAGCAGCGCAGACACAGTGAGCCGGGCGGGTACTGCGGAGGTTAAACACTTCGTGACAATTGACAGCAGTGGTGACCCCATTACAGGCAGCATGGCACTAATGGTAAGCAGAGGTGGAGCTGGCAGCTTCCGGCTGGGACAGGGTATCAAGACCGGCTGGTGTCTACACTGGGTCCGGCTGGTTTGACCGAGGCCGGCAGCCTTCCGTCCTCTCCTGGGCAGCAAGGCCAAACAGGGTGAGGCTGTCTTACCACCTGCCACGTGTGCGCACGCCAACACCCTTGTTCACACACACCAGCAGCACCGATGGATGACTCACATAGCCCCTGCCCAGAGGCACGCGCGCACGGACGTGGAGGGGATGGCTGGTGTCCACAGACGGGTGTCCCCCACACGGTCACCGAGGCCCCATCACAGGCCAGGCCCTGATGAAGCTTGGGTCCGTTGACACCCACACAGACAGACACGCCCGCCCGCCTGAGTCGGGGTCTCGGGCGCTCAGGTGCACACGCCTGAGCGCTGCCTTGCAACGTACCCATGCTTGCCCCTTCCTCCCCAGCCTTGCCTTGCTCCCCCGCAATCCACTCAGCAGTCAGAGTGCAGTTCGTACTCCAAAGCGACCCTGGCACTCCCCCACTTAGAATCCTCCCACGGCTTCTAGCGGGCCCCCAGAGCAGAGGGCAGACTCCCCAGTGCGGCCTTCGACGCTCTGTGCTCTGTGCGACCTGACCTCTCCCTGCACCCCCACCACAGCCCACTTCCAGGGCCTTGCACATGCTGTTCCCTCTGCCCAATAGCTGCTCCCTTCCCTTCTTTACTTAGATAGTCCCTCTGCCATCAGCGTGGACAGCTCTTCCTCTGGGAAGGCCTCCTCCACGCCCCCCAGTCTGGGAGAGGAGCCCTGTCCCCAGAGTCCGCAAGGCCCAGTGCTTCCTCCATCAGAGCTGTTGGTGAGCTGCAGCCAGGGACATGTCTCTCTCTCCCCCACTGGACGGGGAGCTCTTTAGGGACAGGGCTGTGTCTCAGTGCCTGGGACAAGGCACACAGTAGCCTCACTGTGAACACCAGGAAAAACTTGGGTGGGGTCCTAACTCCTATGTGAGACCGGGGCCTGCAGAAGGGTCACCAAGGGCAGGTGCTGGCATAAGGATGTCCAGGGAAGCCTGGGGCCATCAGGTAGGAAGTGGCTGTCACTCTGTCACTGGTCATCCCCAGGGCCCCATTCTGGGCCATGGGAGTGGATGCCCCCACTGTTCACCCCCGAAGGGCCAGCACCACAGGGCAGGCTCTGGCTCGGGATGCCCAGGTTCAAATCAGGCCTCAGGGTCTCACCCCCTTTTTTATGGGAGGCAGTGCCCGTGACACCAAGGAGCGCCACCCTAGAAGTTATTGGTGGTCAGGCCTGAGTACAAACCACCCACTTCCCAGCGGGGTGACCTCAGAGCGTCCACGTAACCTCTCTGGGCTCCAGTTTCCTCGGCTGCAGTTGCTGAGATGACAACAATGGTGGATGGCAGCCACCACTTCTTCACTTGCTGGCCTTCAGACCGCCCCACTTCAGGTGAGGAAACCGAGGCTGAATGGCAGAGAGTGAGGGAACCAAGATCAGAACCACCGGGCTCTGAAACACACTTTTTCCTTTGGACCTCCAAGGTCACAGGTGACTATGCTGTGTCACCACGCACACGCAGAGAATGTCAGCAGCCTTCACACCTCTGCCCCAGCTGTGCCCTCAGCCTGGAGTGCCCGCCTCACAGCCTCTCCTCTGACTGCAACTGGTTTTTCAAAAACTTCTTATAGCTACTTCCCGTGGACCTGTTGTCGATGTCACCAAAGTCCACGCCCCTTGCCTTTGTGAGAGCCCCAGGGTGTTCTGCCTGCTCCCCTGTGTGACAATGGTGTGTGGGCAGTGAGCAAGCAGATGACAAGCAGTTGCCTGGGAGAGGAGTCGGGGGTGGGGGGGTACCAGGGAGACACAGGGGCTGGAGTCAGACCTGGCTGCAACGTAGCCACGGGAGGTGGTGGCGACGGGGGCTGGCCACAAGGAGGGCGAGGGAGGGGAGACGAGGGGCCGAGTCAGGCTCTGGAGGGCCTGGAGGGGCCAACTGGCCTTCCTGTGGTGTGTTTTGTCAGAATTCTCACTAATAACAAAAATAATGATGACCACCAGCATAACAATAGCTGTAAAGGAACGGTTTCTTTTCCTTCCACTTTGTGTGTATGAGCTTTGTGCTAAGTGCTTCACATCCTCCTATTTTAATCCGTGCCGTGCCCCGGACAGGAGGAAGCGTTGTACCCATTTTACAGGTAAGGGAACTGAGGCTCAGAGAGGCTGAGGGACTCGTCTGCGACAGCACAGCTCACAGAAGTGGCATTAGGGAAGGCCTGGAGCCTGGTGCTCTGGGGTGTTGACTGATGGGCTGCTGCAGTAGGCAGGCAACTGAAAATCACCATGGTGACCTGCTGCTGGCCTCTGTCTTCCCTGCTCCGTGCCCCAGGCCTGTCTGGCTGGATCCAGTTCTGCCCCTTGGTGCATGGGTCCTTCAGTCACACAGGTGAGCTGGGTCTCCTTCCTTCCCTCCCCACCTTCCTCAGATATGCACTGGGCACCTACCAAGTACCAGGTGCTTTCTGGGGACATCTATGCAGGAGCCACAAGGGGGATAAGGCATCTCGGAGGCCATCTGGTGGAGTGGTTGAGCTAAGCTGTGTGACCTTGAACAGCCGCCTTCCCCTCTCTGTTCCTCCGTTTCCCTATCTCTGAAAAGGAGATCATGGCAGACCCTGCCTCATAGATTTGTCAGGGTTTAGTGTGATGACACAAATCTTTAACTCCATGCCTACACAGTGCAAAGGTTTTAGAATAAAAAATAAGACCCTCTAGTCCACTGTGCTGCCACAACGTGTGCAGAGAAAATTGTGTGGGGAGGGTACAGGGTGGGGACTGCTTGATGGAGGATGCCAGGGGACCCCCTGACCTTTGCTCGCTCCCAGCCTCCTAGAGGGTCCTAATTTTGCTCTCCCATGCCCCATTCCGGCTCCCACTGCGGGCAGTCTGGCCCCCACATCCTGGGTTTCAGGGAGAGGGGAGAGCCTTGGCCCAGTGAGAACTTCCAGGATGGGCCAGGCGTCCTCCCAACTGCCCTCCAGACTCACACTTGCTGCTACGCTACCTGTCCACCCAGGGCCACCCGCCCACCGATGCTGGGAGATCACCATGGCTCCCCCATTCATTTGTTCAGCACACTGAGCCCTGGGCCAGGCTTGGGGGCACCCTGGGGAGAGGTTCTCAGACCTCAGTGCACACAGGAACCCCAGGGGACCTGCTAGGGGTGCAGATTCGTGGGCTTCACTTCAAGAGTTCAAGTCCATGCCCAGACCTAGGAATCTGCATGTGTAACAAGCACTGCTGGGCAGATCCAAGGCTTGGAGAAGGGCGAAGGGCGGGGGGTGGAGTATAAAGCCAGGGAGACTTCTTGAAACTAGTGATCTGTGCCAAGCTTTCAGAGAAGATGGACTTTTCCAGAAGCAGACAAGATCATGGAAGCCAGGGCACACAGACTGCACACCCACGACAGCCAGACCAACACCTAGATGTGGACAAGTGTCAGAGATGTGTGGGGAACAGTAGGTGAGCTCATGGCTGAGCACAGAGGATGAGAGAGGGCGGGGCCAACTGTGGAAGGCCTGGAAGGCCCAGCACACAACAGAGCAGGGCGAGCGCTGTGCCTGCGGGCCTGGTTCTAGCTCAGCCCCACTCAGGCCTCCGTGTCAAGAGGCCAGAGCCTGAGGCTCAGAGAACCAGGACCAGCTACACCGTCTGCAGGGCCCGGTGCAAAACGAAAACCCAGGGTGCTCGTTCAGAAAGTGCTAAGAATTTCAGGAGGCCGACAGCAGAGCCTTAAACAGGAAGTGTCCTTCCGAGTGCAGGGCCCGAGTCACTGCAGAGATCACGTGCCCACAACGCTGGACTTGCCGAGGGCTCAGCCAAGTAGGTCACCCTGCCTGGGACCGGGCAGAGTGCTCAGGACCCGAGGGTTCCATGACCCCAGCTGTGAGCCCCAGGCCTCTTTGACTGTCCCTTTGCCCCACCCCCTCCCCTCAATCCTCAGCACTGCCTCCTAATTTGGCTCAAATCTGTCTCCTCTCCCATCCCTTCCACTGCCCTCACCTCTAAAGAGACCATCTCCAGTCTCCAGTCCCATGCACGCACTGCCGGTGTCATCTCCATAAAGTGCCTCTCCAGTCCTGTCACTCCCCTGTCCAATAACCTTCGATGGCTCCCTCCTGCCCACAGGATGAGATCCAAACCCTGTTGCATAGCTACCGCCCCCTCTCCCTTCTGCAGCCCCAGGTCCCAGCAGCCCCTGGACAGCCCCTCCAGCCAGACTCACTGTCCCAGCCCACTTGTCTTGGGCCACCAATTTAACCCCCGGTATTCTGGCTCCCAGGGACCCTGCTTGGCCTGCCCTACCCAAATCTGCCTCAGTCACAGCTCCCCCCCACCCCCTCTGTCAAAGGCAGCTCCCAGAGCCACCCAGCACACAGACTCTCGCTGTCCTGGGACCCGTCAGACCCCTGACCTTGGCCCCTCCCACGGGCAGAAAGAGCTCACATTCACTGGCAGGGCTGTCTGCATTCATCACTTCATTTAATACAACAACCCGAGAGGCTGGGCTCTCTGATTATTCCCATTTTACCAACAAGGGGACAGAGGCTCAGGGAGGCTAAGGAACTTGCTAGAAACAGGCTGAGCCTGGGGACCAGCCCAGCCAGTCAGGCCACCAAGTTATTCCCTTATACTTTCTTTTAATACTAACCAAGCACCTACTCTGTAGGCATCATGCCCTGTTCCAGCCGAGGCATGGTGCACGCAGGGAATTCCATCAAGGAGACCACCTGACACGGAACCAAAATCAGATGCCTGCGCAGGCCCATCACAAAGGACTACGGAGCATCAGTAACAGTATCAGCAAGAGCCACACACCTAACATGAGGACACTCCATCTGCTTTCTCCTTTGGAGCCCATTATTGTGCTATGGCAGGTGTTTGGTCCCCAATCATCTTTGAGGGAACTGAGGCACAGAGAGGTAAAGCAACTAACCTAAGGTACCACAGCCAGTAAACGGCAGAGCCTAGATGGAACTCTGCATGTGGAGGCTCCGAAGCACTGCATCTTGCCTCTGTCTACACGGCTAAGGGTCTGGTTAAGCTCTTGACCCCCCCCAGGCATCCACTCCGGGGTCACAGATTCAGAGGAGAGGCCAACGTTTCCAGGTATAGGAGCTGTGTTGGCGTGACTTCTGCTTAACTCTGCCCCCGGCCCTCACCACACTGGGTTCGCCTGGGAGCCCTCTGAGGGTAGCTTCGCTGGGTTCCTGGTGATCGGCGGCCCAGACGCACCAGTCTCTTACCTAATACCCCTCCTGGCCTCCCGCCAGGAGTCCTCACCAAGCAGAACACACAGCTGATTTCATGATACTCCCTGTGCCCCAGGGCAAGACGTTTCCTTTTACCAGTTAATATTTTTATTACCATTATTACTGTTATTTTAATTTAAATCTTTGACGTTCAGGGAGATGTTTCTCTGCAGCCACACGGGCACGTCTGCGGGAGGGTGGCACCGCGATGACCGGCCTGAACTCTTGCCGTGTGGCTGGTTGGACCAGTGGGCGGCCAGCTCCTGCCTCCTCCAGGGGTCTGTCGCTGCTCACTTATCAGGCTGACATCCCACAGGGGGGCCGTCGCCCTGCCTGCCCCTCTGGCTCCAGGCCTGCCGACTGGAACCAGACCTGGAGGGGTGGGCGGAGGGGGCACGTGGGAGGGGGCCGAGCCCTCACCACAGGCTCCCTTGCAGTTCAAAGTGACATGCTCAGGCAGCCATCCCCTTCAAAGGGCAGACAGCGCCTGCCCCAAGCTACTGGACCCTCAGCCCGAGCCCAGAAGGCAAGACGGGTAAAGGTAGCCCCTGAGGGCTGGCCAAGCTCCCAGCTGTGGGGTGGACCTGCTCCCCTGCCCCCGCCCACAGCAGGAGGGCACATCCCGGTGGGCCAGCTATGCCTTGGGACTTGCAGTGCAACCCTGGGAAAATCACCTCCCTTCTCCGAGCCTCCTTGCTGTCATGGTGCGTTTGCCAAGCACTTGGAAGGCACTCAGGGACAGTAGTGCATGAGGGCCACAATGCTGCTGGTGAAGGTGGGGACTTAGAGTCTCTCTCGGAGAAACACCACTCCAGAGCCAGAACACGGAGTGTGAGTCCCACCAGCTCCTCACGGGCTGCCTGGCCCCAGCTCCCCCTCTGTAAAGTTAGGCGAGGATGAGGTGATGCCATGCCCACTTGGCATTAGGGAGGTCACAGACACCCCTCAATGCTAAAACACACCTCGTCTAATGCCGAGAAGGCTTGGTCCAAGTGCTCCCCTAACCCAGGCCCCTCAAGGCTGAGGAGGGTCCAGAGGGCAAGTCTTGGCGCCTGCAGATGCTCCGTGAAGGTGCAGCTCCCAGCTGGCTGTGAGGCCCTGGGTGTGTGTCTTCGCCTCTCTGAGCCCTAGCTCTGTCACCTGGAAACCAGGGGAAAGGACAGAGCTTTTAGGCACTCTTATCCAACCATAAAGTGCCGAGGGCTTAGGCCCGTGTGTCGACATGACACTTGCCCAGTAGACAGTGTCTCTTATCACTGCCATTTGAAACTGTCGCCTTGGGGAGGGGCCTACACCTCTCAGGTCCAGCTTCAGTGTCGCAAAAAGGAAAATAATCGCCATGCCCGCCCCGGGCAGGTGAGAAGATTCAGTGAGCTAACCCTATCGGACCCGTGCCACGGGCCGCAGGCAGTGAATGCCGACCATCGATTATGGGGCATTCATTTGGCAGGTAATGTTGAGCTCTGGTGCCCGACCGCCATGGGGGCGCTGAACTCAGCAAGGGGCTGGAAACTGCACCCTACTAAAGGATTCCTGAAAGTTTTCTCCTGACAGAATGCCTGCCCTCCTATCCTAGGTCCACTTCCTAGCTGTGTGACCTCGGGCAAGTTACTCTACGTCTCTGTGCCTCGGTTGTCTTCTCCGAAAATGAAAATAATAATGGCATGTGGGCCATGGCTCAGGGAAAGAATGGAAGTACTTACAGCAGTAGCACCTGATGAGCACGAGCGCTCGCTAAGCATTCACTGGGATTATTATTGTCGCTGCCACCCGCCCTGTGCTCTCTGGGCTGGGCCTGCCTGTCAGCAAGCCCCCTGCAGCCAGGCCCCCTTCTGCAGCTCAGACTTGGGAAGTGTCAGCTCCTGCGAGGCACGCCGAGTCCCCTGCAGCTTCTGTGGGCTTCCTCCCTGGTCTGTTTCCCCAGCAGCTGGAACACTCAGAAGAAAGCACCCAGCCTGCTGGACTTGTCAAAGCAGGGCCAGCTTTACTAGAACCAGGTTTGGATGGTAATTTTGTGGTCGTAAGAATTATTTTCTTTACATACTGCTATAGAAAGGGGAACTCCGTGCTTTTTTTTTTTTTTCCAACCTAAATAAAGACACCATCAAGGGTAAATATGCTGCTAGGGTTTTTAATAAAAACATGATGGAGGAAAATATTCAAAGCTCAATAATCAGAAGCAATTTGCGTCGCGAGCAGAGATGTGTCATGCCCACCCTCCACCCGCTCGGCTGAGCTCTGGGCGGGGCTGGCTTTGGGGCTGGCGACTGCAGACCTATAGCAAAAATAATGAACGGCGGTGCGCACGGAGATAGCCTGAAAAATATCCCGGGAAAGAAAAACATATGCCAAAGAGTGTGTTGTAAAAGTCATATTTCATGCCTGACTTTAGAGAATGTTAATAAGGATTAGAACCATACTCCAAGAGAACAACTATCAGTCAGGGCAGAGGTAATCAATTCTGCTTCAGATCCCTGCTCTGGAGAACGGGGACGGTGAGTGCCGTTTCCCAGCACAGGGATCCTGAGGCCCCAGAGCAGCCCCTGAGAACTCCCAAGGCTGAAGGGAACCTGTCTGCTGCAGGCAGCCTCTGCTGTCTGGCGCCTGGTAGATTTGGGGGATCTTCTCTGAATTGTAACAATATCAAACTCTTTTTTTTTCTCAATTTCAGGATTGGCTAATAAACATGATTAAGATAACACGTCCTAAACCACATGTCCTCTGCTCGGCCTCCAACATGTGGAGGACAGATGTGTCTTCCGTGTGCAGATGACCCAGCCCCGGCTGCTCCCCCGAGGCAGGGACCCTGGGAGACAGAGCCCCGAGAGGTCCCCGCAGCCCACTGCCCTCCCCCTGGATTGCTGGAGAGAGGAAGGGCAGGCCCAGGATGTCTGGGTGTCAGACATTGGAAGGATGGAGGGATGCTGGGATGTGACGCTGTGCTCACCTGGTTCTTGTCCCTCAATGTCCCAATTTAGAAGATAGAAGACCTAAACCCACATGGCCCATGGTACCCCAAAGGCTCTCAAAAATCATTTCATCATGGAGGCTCATCTATTACCCCCTCTCAGCAACTGAAGGACCGTCTCCTCTCAGTGACCTCAGTCCAGGGAGGACAGAACAGCCCACTGCTAAAGCCAGAGTCCGGGAGAGGGTTCTAGAAAGAATTGTGCAGTTGCCACGTAGAAAACCCTGAACCTAGCAGTGGGCACACGGGAGTTCCTGCCTCAAGTGGGTGAGCTTTTGGGCAACTCCTGGCCATACCTGGGCCTTCATTTCCCTGTTTCTACAAGGATCCTGAAGAACCCTTCAGCTGGGACATTCTAAAGCAGTGGCTGGCTTGTTGTGGGTGTGGCCCTGCTGCATCCTTGCTGTGCTTGCTGAAGAGAGTTCTTGGGCGCCATGGAGAAGCCAGGGCCTGAAGCTTAGGGCAGGGCGGTCTGGGCCTGTTGCTGTCAATAGCCAGCAGGGCTCCAGCCCTGGAAAGAGGGGCCAGCAGGCTCCGAGGCCGAGGCTGGTGTGGGTCCCACCCCCACAGAAAGACTGTGGGCCAAGGTATGAGTAAGCCTCCTTCTTAGCTTTCCCTTGGGGTGAGGAGTGAGTAAGGAGAAGAGTCCTTCAGAGTTAGCCCAGGCCAGGCAGCAGGGCTCAAGAGGGCAGGGAGGGGAAGGTGCTCTACTGCAATGGTAGAGTGAGTGAGTGAGTGAGTGAATGAATGAATGAATGAATGAATGTCAGAAGGAGATGAGGGCTTCCCAAACCCATCACAGCAGAGGCTGAAGGCAGGACACCTGGCTAAAAAAAATGCTATTAAGGGTCCTTGGGGGAGGGGCACCGTGAGCAGGATGAGCATGGGCTGCCCCCTGGGCAGGGGTGGGGCATACACACTGGCCACTTGGCAGAGGTTGGAGGGTTTCCATTCCCACCACTCAGCGCTCAGAGGCTACTCTAGGCAGACAAGACGGGTCAGGCTGCTCCTGGGCTGGATGGGGTCAGACCTCGGTGGAAGAACTCCGTCACTGGCCCCCTTTCCACTGGGGCCAACTGGGCACTGCCTTCTGTGTTCCTGGGTCCCTGTTACGGCTCCGGCTCAGGCCCTGGCCTTCTCTGAAGACCCCAGGTCTCTTCCCTGCCCAGGAGCCTGGGCTGGCGGGCAGACCCTGGGAGCCCAGGGCTTGGCCCGGCAGGGCTGATATGAACCATCTGCGTTGTCTTAGGACGCCCCTCTGCCCACTGTCCCTCTGAACTCGGCCGGTTCCCGCGGGCCGTTTGATGCCTCGCAGGGTCACAGACCCCCGCACACAAATCACAGCCGCGGGGCTGGGGGTGGGGCGGAGGCTCTGAAACCTAATCCGCAAAGTTTGCTCTGCCGCAGGCTCGTTCCTTCCCTGGCTAACTCGACCACCCGCCCCCCCCCCCCTTTCCAAACAAGGCTTATTTTTCTTGCCAAAAAAACAAAGTTGGTATCAAGTGTTTCGAGGGAGAAAGTCTCTCCCCCGCCCCCCGCCTGGGAGGCAGAGCTGGGGCTGTTGGCTGAGGCCACGATTGCAGAGGGGGCTCTGGGAGAGGAGAGGACAGGCGGGAGGTGAGCTCCAGTCCTCGGTCCATAGGCTGGTCCCCTTCTCAGCTCAGGTCTGTCCCTGCCCAATGCTTAATAGCTGCGGACCCTGGTCCAGGGTCTCTGACCTCCTCTGCCCCTCTAGTTGTCTCTCTCCCAGATAGGGTTCCCTCTGTCGGGGTTCTCTGTCCCGGTCCAGCCAGAGATGGAAGCATCACTTCCTGCCCCTTCTCCCTCCCCATAAAACAGCCCTTGCCTGTCGCTTTTACGAGGTGACACCCTGCTCTCAGCCCGATCCTCCCCGTGCTGGAGCTTGGGCTAGAGAAGGAGGGGACTGCGTGCAGCCAGGCGTCTCCAGAGCGCTCCCAGGGCACACTGGGGTTCCCGGGCGGCTGCCCCCAGCACAGCCCAAAGCCTAAGAGCTTTAAAAGGATGCCAAGGAGCCGGGTATGTTAGAGGCAAATTCCTCAGAAGTACCCCGTCCAGCTCTGACGACTCTGGGGCGCTCCGCCTGAGACCCTAGACGCTGGCCCACAGGCGGCCAGCCTGGCCCTCTGGAGGGACGCGGAGTGGGGGGCGCATGGGTTTCATCTCTTGGGTGCCCGTTTTGCTTTCGGTTTTTTCAGCCGGTGCAGCGACCGGACCTGTGCAGGGCAGCTTCTCCAAAGCCCGTGGCTTTCTGTTGGGCCTGGAGGGGAACGCAGGCAGCTCAAGTCGCGCCTGCAGCGGCCGCTCGGCTGGCGGGAGTTGTTGCCCAAGCAGGCAGCCTGGCTCGGGCTGGGCGCCCACGACGAGGGGGCCGGTCAGCGCACCCGGCTGGTGTTCGCAGCCTGGGCGCAGCAGGAAATATCTGCAAACTGTGGGACACGGGTAGCGAAAGCAGCGTGGTGGCGAGAATAGAGGCACCACCAACCAGCGGAGAAGCGGGTTTCCTGGGATGGGGGGTTTTGGGGGGGGGGGCGGAACAAAGGAATTCACCCTCAGAAGGAACGGGCTGAGTGAGCAGCTGGAACGGTCAATCCCCAAGAGACTCACAGGAATACCAGCACAGGAACACTGGTCCCAGCGACCCAACGAAACCCATCCAGCGGAAGACCCCAGCCTGGCATTTCCACGTGGCCTCTTAATTTTTGTCAGTTCTGCTTTACTGGGGATGGTGGGTGTGCACACCCCAGTGCTACCTTCCTGGGAAGAGGGAACAGAGCAGCCCAGCTCTCCATCAGTGGACACACACACAAAATTCCCCCAACCAGTGTCCTCTATTCGTGGGGCTCTTGTCCCCATTTTCCAGAAGCTGACAATTGAGGCTCCTGTAAAGTAACCCCCTCTTCCACCCCCTACTGTAACGCTTGACCAGCTAAGGAGACCCAGGCGCTCAGAAAGTACAGGCTAGGGGGGTGACAGGACCGGAGCCCCCCTCCTCCTGCCCTCGGAAGGGGTGGAGGGGACACGGTTGTAAGGTGCTCGCCTTCTTTTCTCTGCTTGACATGAATAAGGGGATTAGGACGGCAAGTTTCCGTCGTTCACGCCGCTGGACAAAGGGCCCCGCGGTTTGAGCGGCGCAGCCTCTGATTAAACGACAGAGCCCTGTCACTCAGCACCATCCTAGGTACTTGTGTTCGTGACATAATCTTATTAGAAGATAAAACCGGCGAAATCCTTTTCATAATGAAAAGTTACATTTAATGGCTGGACTCACCCCCCCAACCCCGTCCCGACCCTGCCCGCCTCCCCGGTTGCTGTTGGATATGGCTTGCCTGTAATTGGCATTTAAAGCGCCAAGTCCGGGAGAAAAACGGGGTTTAGGGTTTTTGTAATCCCCCTAAACTGTCTTTGTTCGAAATCTCCACAGATACAAGTCTGTTAAGAGTAAATATTTGTGGATTGATACAACCACATTCCCCCCCCCCCCCGCAAACCAAATCTGAAAAAATTCCACCCTCCGGCCGCGCGGAGGCTGGGCGCGGGAGGTGGGGGCTGGGGTCGCCCAGTCTTCGCGCCGGAGAGCTTGGCTTTCCGGCCGCCCGGCCGCCTCCGGGAGCGGAGGGACTTTGCACATTTCTCAGGCGGGAAAAAGGTCTTAGACTCTTTTTTCAATTTTCTGTTCCCTCGATAAACAAACCTCCCAAACTCGCTGCTTTTGGGCCTGCCCGAGGGGGTCGGCGGGAGGGCTTGGGGAGGGGCAACGGCTTTGCTTCATTCCCAACGAAAATGCGAACTCTCTCCGCCAGCCTCGCTCCCTTCCAGCGGGTCTAAGTGGCTCCCAGGGGACTGGCATCTGCGGAGCCACGGGAGGCCCCACTCGGCAGGGCGCCCCAAGTCTAGCCCAGGAGAGCACCCGGAGCCGCCAAGGGCCCCTGAAACGCGAAGGAGCACGAAGGCTGCCGCAGGGCCCCGGGCTCCCAGTTCCAGCCCAGCCCGTCCTGGGATCGAGTTCCTTCATAAATCAGCGACTGGGTGAAAGGGCCGCGCTTTAGAAAGGGCAGGACCGTGTGCGCGTATTAGAGCGCGCGGTTCCCAAATCCGGGCTAAACCCCTGGTGACACCGAAATTCATCAACCGCTGCTGGCGCCCGTGGCTCGGCCCGAGCAGCCCGGGAGCCAAGGAGCCAGTGCACCGTGCTGCCCCAGTCGGGGGAAAGGAGAACGAGGAGCAGGACCCCCTCCGAGAGGTGGGCCTGGAAGAGGGCGCGGATGGAGACCGCAGTTCCTGCCCGTGTGCCCCGCGCTTCGAAGGAAGCTCTCCCACCGAGAGAAAGGCAGTTATTCTAACCTTTTTCCGTCTCTAGCAAAGGGTGGCCCTACAGGGCATTCTGGCGCGAAGAAGGCAATGGCCCTCCCAAACCTAGGGCGCTTACCGCCCTACACCTTCCAGGGTGGGCGCTCCAGGGAGAATCCCAACTCTCCAGGGTGGGAATCTGGGCCTTCCGGGAGGTCAGATCGGCATTTAGGGATGCTATCAGCTTTGGGAGTTCTCTCTGCCTGGGAGAAAATCTGCTACAGAATGGCTCTGGACCTGGGGGCAGTTACTGAACTCCTTCAGCCTCAGCTTCCTCACCTAGGCATGGAGCTCGAGTGATAAGGGTCAATAGACTTCCGCAGACACGCAAGAAAGAACGATTCCGTTTCCTTCTACAGGCACCACTGTGGCCCACCCTTCTGGGGTCAGTAAGGTTCTGCTCCTGAGAGTTCACATCTCCCCTGGCCCATTGGCGAAAAACTAGACCTAGTGCCTCAGTAGTACCGGGAGTCCCTCTATGGGCTGCTGACTGCCTACCTCCAGGGACCATCTTCTGACAGTTTGCCTGGCCCCATTCCCTTTTCAAGGGAACATTTCAAAACACAGGCCCCAGACCTGGTTGAGGAGCAGACGGGTAGGAGAAGGCCCCTGGGGAAGGCCTGTTCTGGAGGCTACATTCTCTGGGCCTCCCACGCAAAGCAGACAATGCATTCCTGCCAAGCAGGGCGTCTCCAGCTCACTTTCCTGGCAGGCAGGCAGGCAGGCAGGCAGGAAACATATATTGACCAAACGCCCAATGCAGGCTGGCACCTTTGCATTTGTTTCACTTTGTCCTCAGAGAATTATCACCCCTATTTCATGGAGGAGAAGACTGAGTCTCCAGAAGAAGCCCTTAGCCTGTGTCACGGGAACCAGCGCCATTCCCTTCCCAGATCTGTCATTGCAATCTTGCTCTTTCCTTTGAGAAAATGTGCCCCGCGGAGGGGGACCTCCAACTGGAGGAGGTGGCCCCGAGCACCTTGGTCCTCTCCATCTCCACAGGCTCCAGCACTCCGGCCCTAGGCAGGCTCCCACACCCCAACAGCCCAGTAACTATGGCAATCCAGGAGTCACATGACAACAGTCACTGAGTCCCTGCGGAAAGCAGGAGGCAGGAGAAGGGGAACGGCAGTCACACCCAGCTCCAGCTCGTCCGGGCCCAGCACTGCTGCTCCTCCTCTCCCATCCCTGCTGCGGTGCTCAGCAGAGGCGCCTGGGGGGGCGGGGCAGGGGGGGGGGTCGTCGGCTGGCGGCCCCGTGTTCTTGCACGCTCACTCGGCTTTCTGCATCTGGCCAGCAGCTCGGTGGGCTCCTCACTCCCGCCAGCCCTTGGTGGGCACCGCTGTTGCTCTGGGCAGCCCTCAGAATCCTCCTAGGCTGGCAACCACCTCACAGTTCCCAGGGAAACCTCTTGCAGCACCAGCAGGCCAGGAAGCAAACGTCTTTGTTTCTTCTGGAACCAGACTCCGGGAACTGGGTTTTTCCTTCAGCGACACTTCCCCCAGCTCACCGAGTGCAGGGCCGGCCAGGTGCTCTGCCATGGGCCAGCACTCTGGGTCCAGGCCTATCTGGGCCAGGCTCCCGATGGAGACAAAGCCCTTCCCCACCTCCAATGTACGCACACATCCTCTGAACCCCTACACTCCCCCTCACCCCCCTCAGGGCCCCAGGGGCCACCAGGCAGGTCCAGCAGCTGCCAGTCAAGAAGCTGAACAGAAATGGATAGAATACTGCCCCGGGAATAACAAAGGAAGGGCCCACGCAGAAATTTATTTGTACTGATCAGGAGAAGCAAAGGTACAGGGCAGCGAGGAAGTGCTGTCAGCCAGGCCTGAAACCCAAGAAAGTTGCCATTCTGAGCACAGTGGCCCCTTATACCCCACCACTCCACCACGCAGCGGTAGTTAAAGCAAACACAGGCCCTTCACTGCCCCGTCAGTTACACCTTCCCCCCAAAACTACACAAACTTTGAAAGATTTTTCGGACAGAAGATGGATGCTTCAGGAGACTTGAGGTCAAGGCTAGGCTGTTTAAAGTATATTATTAACAAATAAACATTTACTACAAAAAAAAGGGGGGAGAAAACCCTATAGGCCACAGGGGAACCAAATCATGTTGCTTTTGGCTTCAAATGACAGGAGACATTTATGACATGAATGGAGAGCACCAGCCGGTCGATGAAATGGCAAACGTCTGCCACTCCGCTTCCTCTGCCTTGTGAATCAACTTTTTCAAATACGGTTTTCAGCCTGGCCCACCCCTCCCCACCACCACCTCCCCACTCCTGACTGCAGTGGCTATATATATATATATATATATATATATATATATATGTGTGTGTGTGTGTGTGTGTGTGTATATATATATATATATATATATATATATATATATATATATATATATATAAAATTTTGGTCTTGTTCCTTGCTGCCATCAGCACAGAATCTAGGGGTTGGAGAGGGCTGGGTCAGCCAGAGAGCCAAGGGCCTAGGGTCCTCTTGCACCCCCAGCTGACTGACAGCCTGCCCAGGTTCTTTGGATGAATGGACCATGCCCGCTCTTCCTCCTTCCCCTGAAGCTGAGGCCTGACTGTGGTGCCCAACAAATTGGAAGTTATAACTCATGTTGTTGAGAGTATCCTCCATTCCTCAGCCTAACTAATGCTAAAGTAGGACTGGTTCCCTCCCCCCTTTTTTGTTTTAAAAACCTCACAGCCGCAGGACAGAGGAAGTTCTCTGGGGAGGCTCTGCCAGCCCATCGTGGACCAAGAAACCTCCCTGGGCTGGAGGAGCCTTCTGACCACTTGGGATGGTATCTCACCTTTTAAACTTCATCTTCTTTCTGAGAGACACACAGATCCCTGGGTCTCTCCCCTATATGCCCCCTCCTCTCAATCCCCTCTCCACCTCGGAGATGTTGGTTGAGCTTTATTTTCGGTCACTTGAATCACAAAAGCGGTAAGCACGAATGGTTGTCCAAATGTGAAATGGTAATATTGAGAATGTTTTTCCAAACTAGACCCTGAAGATGCTAATTGTCCCCCAACGGAAAGGTGTTTGCTCTGGTCCAACACCCACCCACCTCAGCTCCCAAGGAGAAATAGGTCAGCATCACATCAAGCCCCACTCCACTGTCTGCCCTTCCTGATGATGCATGGTTGGCATCTCTTGTCTCCCCTACAATCAGAAGTTTTTCTGCCTCTCTGGACCCCATGGAATATAGAGCGTTCACTGAAGCCCTGCTGGGTGCCCTGTGTATTCCCCACAACTCCCTAAGAAGTGACATCATCACCCCCAGCTTGCCGATGGAGAACCCACGGCTCAGAGAGGGGCAGCCACCTGGCTAAGATTGCACAGCTGCTAAGTGCTGGGGCTGGGATGTGAACCCAGGTCTGTCTCAGAGTCTAAAGCTCTTTTCATCACTGAGGGAGGCAGGACCCTCAGTGCCCCAAGCAAACGGAATGGTTTTCCCAGTGGTGCCCGGTGCGCCCCATCTTCCCTGCATAGAGAGGCTCACAGCAAGCCCTGCATTCCAGCTGCATCTCTCTGACATGGAGCCCATGGGCAGGTCAGTGTGTCCTCAAAGACAAGGCATTCCTTGCCACGCTGAAGGTGGTAGGAGTAACAGCAATAATTTCCAGGCGACAAGATGCCAGGTCCTCTGGACCACATTATCTCAAATCCTTATAAGAACACTTTCCCCCAGGTGGCATGTCCCCATTTTACAGAAGAGGCTCAGATAGGTGCTGGGGCTGTGTGGTCCTTAACCTGGCTCCGCTGGACAGGGAGGGAGGAAGTGGAGGGCCACTAATCACACACCCCAGAGGAGATCCTCACAACCTGCTCCCCCCACTGGAGAAAAAAGCCGGCAAACAAATTAGGCTACTCCAGCCCAGGGCCTGGGGAATACAGGGTGAGCCAGGAGTCAGCTGTGAATAATGCCTCCGTTCAGCAGATGACTGCAGCCTCAGGAAGGCCTTTGCTTACCCTTCCGCCTGCAGCCAAGATGCTGAGGATCAGTGGAGAGGTGCCCTCCCAGGGGCCAGAGGGTCCCCAGGCTTGGGCTGGCAGAGTGAGCCCTTCAGCCATCAGATCTCCAAGGAGGGCACTATGGAGGCCTTTTTATAAGGCAACGCACTGGCCCTTCCTTCCAAAGAGATCTATTTCCTAAACAGGCCCTTGCCCCAGACTGGGGGTAGGGGTGTCCGCAGCCCTGGATGAGTCGGATGAGCACTATTCCAGCTGGGGTACCCACGGGCGGGGAGGGTCCTGCTGGTAACTGGAACCCTACAGTAAGGCCTATGAGAGGCCTCCCAAGCTGGGAGATGCAGACGCCAGAAAAGACTGGGGCCCGACTTTGCTCTTCCCTTGCACCACACCCGGGCTCTGCCGCCGCCGGTGCTCCGAGAGGAGGTGAGCCTCCCAGGAAGGCCTTTCCCGGTGTAAACACTTCCAAGGAAAGGAATGTGCTGGGAAGAGCAGGGTTGGGCCACTGGAGCTCCGTGCAGCCAGCTGGGGTAAATTAAAAAAAGAAAAAAAAAAAAATCACCCGGGGACTCTGACGGCTTTTTGTGAAACTCAATCAAAGCCTCGCTGCGCCCCTCCTGCCGAGGTGGGCGCACCCTACCTGGGCAGGCGAGCCCAAAGGGATCCTCGCAGGCTCAGCGGGGCCCTGCAGCCGCGGTGGAGAGGCGAGGGCGCCCGGGCGGGCCCTGCTGGCGGAAGGGCGCCGTCAGCCCGGACTGGGTGCACGGCCACGGCGGGAGCCTCGCGTCTTTCGGTGCACGCAGGCCCCGCTCGCACCCCGACGAGTCTCGGGTCGCCAGACCTCGGAGCTGTCTTACAAGCGATCAGACTCCATTTTGTGACAGATTTTTGGACTCTCCCACCAACCCTCCCCCCTTCCGGAGCCTCCTCCAGGAATTCACCACCTCCTCAGGATACAAACCCTTTCCAGACGAGCGACAGACAGCAAGAAGAGAGTTACATAATTCTGTTTGGCCAAACCGCCAAGAAAAAAACTGGGGGACGGTACGTTGTCATTTTTTCAAGTGTTCTCCAGTTGGGGAAGGAGAGGGGTGCTCCTGATTTCGCGTTTGGAGGCCGCATCTCCTCCCGGTTTCTAGCCGGGTTTTCTGTCCAAAGAGCTCCGGCTGCCGAGGGGCCAGAGCCTCGGGCACAGGAGAACAACCCGATGCTTCTGGTTTTTTTCCTTACAAGGAGCCCCCCAAAAAAACAAGTAGGAGAAAAAGGAGACTTTCGAGTTATGTGTGAAAATGCCAAATGCCGTGCCCCCCCCCCCCCACCGCTCTTTTCGCCGGTGCAGGGCGTGTCGGTGGATTTTTATCAAATGCCATTAAATTGATCCGAATGTCAATTAATTACCCCCATGGTGCGTAAAATAAATGCTACGCTTCTAGGTGTCCAGGATCTTTGAAAACAAATCGAGTGGAGAAAGAGAGCTTCATAAAAATAGCCACCTCTTTCTAAGAACCAAACCCTGCTGCTCCTCCCCGGGAGGGCACGTTTTTCAAAAGTTCCGGTGGCGGGGGGATTGTTAATTTCCCAATACCGCTGACGCACAGACAAGACAAAATCGAGAAGGCACGTTTCTGTGCCCACTTGCCTGGATTCTCGTCTGAAAGCATTTACGCACAGATGCAATAAATATGCCTCTGCGATCCTCAAAGAAAAAATAAATCGTGAAATATATTTGTATTGTGCAAAGAACATGGCTTTCCTGTGAGACCCTGCCTGCCTGGCTGCACTAACTCCCCCTGAGAAACGCTGAAGCGAGACCTGCTCGGGGGAATTTGTCCCCAGGACTGTCTTGGTAACAACCCCTCCTCGGCTCCCAACCAGCCCTAGTGCAGGTAGGTAGCTAATTGGCGTTACTGGAAGAAAGAGGAGGTCAGGGAGGAGGGGGCACCCTCGTGAGGGCAGTGAATGAAGTCCGCGCCCCGAGGCTGCAGCCCTGCAGGACCCAGGCTCGGGACCTGAGTTTCGCCCTACTCCAAAATTCACTCGTAAGCACACCCCTACTGCACTGAAGAAGAAAGCTCTTGGGCGCCTTTTTTCTTTTTAAAACAAATATACTTTTGACCAAGCAATCGCAAATGTTTAACTGTTTTGTAAAATGAGGGGGTCGGCCACTCGGCTCTAAGGGGTAACATCCAGTTCAGACTTTGAGACTTTACAATTCTGGGCTCTGCAGAAGCAGGGGTATCATCCTCTCCTTGTTTGAAAAAGCAACTCCAGCAGCTGCTGGGGCGAGGGTGAGGGCTGGGGGGCAGAATGCGCAGATTGGTCCAAGAGGTTGGGAAGGGCACTGCCAGCCTGCACCATTTCACAAACCTGCACGAATGACCCGGAGGCCCACGTCCAGTTTCTTGAGCCTCCTGCCACCACGTGTTGAGTTGTCCAGGCTGAGATGAGTGGGAAGTGGCACTGCCAGGGCCCCGCTCAGGTTGGGCAGGACGAGCAGTGAGGGCTGCCGGTCGGCAGGCCGTGGGTGGGCTGCACACTGGTGAGCCCAGCCGTGGGGCTGCTCCCCAGGCTGACCCAAAGCTGCCGACCACGCTTGCCCCAAACCACTTTCCCCATTTCATTTGTGCATCCCTTCACCTGCCTGTGGCAGACCTGACTGGCAGCCTCACCTTCTCCTGGAACTAGAACCCCATCAGCCCAGGGCACAACGCAAAAGCGGTTCACGGCAGTGTGCCTACTCTGGGGCGCTCCAGACAGAGGGGGAGGCCTCAGCTGGGCTCCTGGACCAGTGAAAGAGCTGACTCTGGGAACCTGACCCCAGCTCCTGCCCGCAGAGCCCCCAGCCGGCAAGAAGAGCAAGGCACAAAAACAGCTCCTGCTAGGCCCCCAGACCAGGGGAGCCCTGCCAGATCAGGCCCTAGAGTGGGTCTCAGCTAGAGCCTTTCAGAGTAGAACCTGATGCCCTCCTGAGGGCTCTGGCCTCAGCCACCAGGGCCTGGATTTAGAGAGTCCCTGGGAAGAGCAGGTAAGCTGCTCAGACCACCAGGCACCAGCAGCCCTGCCTTTTCCTGGGGGCTTGGGCACACAAAGTCCCCTCTGAGCCCCCAAGCACCTGAGCAGCCTACCCACCCTGCAGCTCCATCTCAAAGAGTTTTCTAGGCCTCGCTACAAAGTTGTCACAGGCACCCACTTGCCTCCACAATGCTGCCCTAGGGATACCCACATTCCTCTTTTGGCTGTTGCACCTCTGCCTCCTTCTCAATCATACTGCCAGGCACAAAACCCAGATTGGGGGGGGGGGGCGCATCTACTAATATCTGCCCCAAGCCCCTTACCAGACAAATTCACAGTCTCAGCTAAAAGCAAAAGTCAGCAGGTAGAACTCAACCCACAGCCTCTGGCCTCAACCCTGAGGCTTGAGCTACACCAGGGCAAAGCAGGCCACTCCTCCCCAACACACATTCGCAAAACAGAAGCCTGTTGGGGATGGCTGATTCGGTCAGTTCCCCACCCCCACGGGGAGCCCCAGACTGTGGTTTGCCACCTCTTGAGGTCCTCTTCCTAGACAGCTTCTCCAGCCAAAGAAAATTGTAAGTGCAAAATCCCCGCATGGAACGGTTTGGAGAGGATGGACATCCTTTTCTCTCCATCAGGGACTAAAACTGCAGTAGGGCGCCCGGCAGGAAAGGGCATGGGGGGCTGCTCAGGCGGTTCAGCACCCCTGCTCTCCAGCTCCTTGTCCCAGAAATCCTAAGCCCCCACAAACCCAGCCTTTGGGCTGGAGAAGCACACCACCAGGGCCTGCCTCTCTAAAGCACTGCCTTCGTTTGGAAATCAATTCTTGGTCCCCAATTCAGGCCTCCCAGGACAGAGGCATCCATCCCCCAGTCGGCCCAGGGCCTTGTCCTGTACCCCAACTCAGCGGCCCAGCGAAGGTTTTCCGGACAAAGGGCAGCGACTAGGAGCTGCCGGAGGCTCGCGGCCACCCCACCAGCGTCGTCCGGGCTGGGATGGTTCGCTCCTGCCGGAGACGCGCAACCCGCGGAGCCCTCGGAGCAGACTGGCCCAGCGACGCACAGAGCCGGCGGCAGGGCTGACGTGGGCCCGGCCTGGCAGGGGGCGGCCAGGCTCGAGTGCAGGGCGGCGGGGAAGGAGGAGGACCCAAGGCGCTTACTGTTGGTAGTCTTGTTTGCAGTACAGTTTCCGATCCCGGAAGTAGCAGCTGGTGGTGAGGGCTTGCTGACACGCCGCGCACTGCAAACACTCCTCGTGCCAGGACGACTCGTTGACTCGCATCAGGAAGCGGTCGGAGATGGGCCGCTGGCAGCCCTCGCAGACGGCGGGATGCGGGCAGTCGGAGCCTGCAGCGCACAGGGCGAGAGCCGGGCCGTCAGCGCCCACAAGCCCGGCCCCCGCGTCCCGGTCGCGCGGCGCCCGCAGCCCCAGCGCCAAAGGCGAGGGCAGCCCTGGAGCAATACCCGCCGCGCCAAGGGCCGGGCAGCCTCAGCTAGTTCGTCCCAGTCCGCGGACTCCGGCGCCGAGAGGCCGTGGGCCTCGAGCCTGGGCTCGGCGCTGCGCTCTCCCCCTCTGCGGAGATCCAGCGCTCGGTCTTTAATACGTAAGAGAACGGGTACGGCGCGGGGAGGCCGGCTGGGACCGAGACAGGCGAGGTGAGGCCGGGGTGCTCGCTGGCTGACACGCCCCGCGGTGGTATACGTGGTCTTCTGTCCTCGACCTCCCCAAAATCTGTGATTTGGGTGGTTAAGGGGGCATTTTTCTTTTAGAAGCGCCCCCTCCCCAAGTGACCTGGCACTACTCCCAAGCTTGCCCAGGTGACTGCTGGGGTCCTCCGTCGCCCCTGCAACCCGCCTCCTGCCTCCCGCCCAGAGTGGCATCTCTAGATCCGAGGCCAGATGGAGATGCGGGGGTGGAGGCTGGAGCTGCCCTGTCTTTCCTCCTCCTAGGTGATGTCCCCGCATCCCTCTGTCCCCACAGGATGGCTGTCTAGCTCGTTGCCCCTCTGGTGATCACTCCAGAAGTTTTCTGTGTCCCCCCACATCCCCATGTCCTGCAAACCACTTCCTTTATCAGTTGGTCTAGACGCCTGGTTCCACCTCGGGACGAGGCCCCTGTCCCCCGCTCGTAGGCACTCCGGCGTCCCGACCCCGCACTCACCCAGCAGCACCCCCAGAGTGGCGGGTCCGGGGCGCAGGGCGTGTTCCTCCATCTTGATGCCGTCCAACATCTTGGCGCAGTCCGTCTGCCCGCGAGGGAAGCACCTCTCCAGCGACTCGGGACCTGTTGCTATATCCATGGGACGCGGGGCGCGCCGCGGGCCCCGCCAGCCAGGGTGCTCGCCCGCCCGCCCGCCGGCCCGCTCGCGGCCGCCGCCGCGGCCGCGGCGCGGGGCAGGCGCGGGCCCCGCGGGGTTGGGGCTGCGGCTGGGGCCGCCGGTTGCCCCCGGCGAGCGTGCAGCGGCGACGCGCTGGACCCGAGTCCCGGCGTCGTGCTGGCGGGCCGGAGCGGCTGCGGTCCGCGCCGCGCTCTCCCGGGCACTCGCACCCACGCGCGCCGGCTCCTCTGTCACCTGCTTGTCAGCCCCGGAGCCGGGTTGCGGCGGCGGCGGCGGCAGACGGAGCCGCGGGGAGGAGACGGCGGCGGCGGCGGCGGTGGCTGCGGCGGCGGCGGGCGGGGGAGGGGGCGGGGGTGCAGGGGCGGCCCTGCGGGCTGCGGGGGGGGCGCGGGCGGCGCAGCGGGGTCCCGGGCGGGGCGCAGCGGGCCGCGGGGCTCCCGGCGCGCTCCCCGCGCTACTCCAGTGCCATGGTGCGCCCGAGGAGCCGCTCGGTTTAGAGCTGGGGCTGGCGGCGGAGGGATACTCCGGCCGGGAGCCGCCTCACCCCTCCTCAAACTTCCTGACATTTGAACTCATTGGAGCGCCTCGTATCCCTGCGCCGGGATGAGCCGGCGGCTCCACGTCAAATAGTGCCGTCGCCGCCCCCCCTCCCTGCAGGAGGGCTCCCCGCGCCCCCAGCTTGCGCCCCTCGCGGCGCCTGGCTCAGGGCACCGGCTCGGCAGGCCCGGCCAGGACGAACGCCCTGCTGGCCCCTCTCAGAAGTTTGGCTTGCCCCTCCAAACAAATCCTTCTGCCCCACCCCCTTGAAAAATTGATTTGGGAGTTGGGGAATGAAGGCTTTCTTTTTTCTTTCTTGCCTTCTTTATTATTAATATTTTGTAAAGCTCCAGCGCTGAGAGGAGTGGCCCCGAACGCGGCTAGACTGCGCGGACCGCGGGGAGCGCAGCGCTACGCCAGGGGACGGCGCCGGCCGGGGACCCAGACTGTCGGCCGAGGTAGGTCGCACCGGGCTGAGCTGGCGTCCCCGGGCCGCGGCGCCGTCCCGGGGCGGGTTTGGCCCTCGGAGAGCGCTGACTGCCGGACTGAGGGTCGTGGACCAGCAGGAGGGGAGGGCTGCTGGCCCAGGACTTGCCAAAGGGGACCCTGGCCCAGGGAGAGGGGGTGGGCCCCGGAGTTGGGGTGCGGGGTCCGGGGCGCGTTCAGACGTGGCAGAGATTGGGTGCAGATGTGAGCGAACTTCGTGGAGGGGCCCCAGGATCAAGAATAGGGGTCACTGGACAGGGGAGGCAGGCGAGGCCAGGTTCACACGTTGGAAAAGTTCAGAGGACGCTGAGCTCTGGGAAAGGGGGTCCCTGGGTGCGGGTGGGAACAGTGGACGGGGAGCTGGCCTCCAAGGAGTTGAGGTGAGGAACCGGGGCAGGGGCTGTTGGCTCCAGGTCGGGGCAGAAAGTCCGGGACGACGCGTACTCCGCCGCTGGAAGGAAACCGGATTGGACGCTGGATTAGGCGACCTTTGGTGGTGGAGGGACACGGCCAGGGGTCCGTGGGCCGCGCCCGTCAGGGACAGCGCCACGAGAGGCCGAGCGAAGTGGGCCTCAGCACGGGGGGAGCAGAGGGCCGGCGAGACCAGGTGGCCGATTCCGGAGCCCGCAAGGCCTGACACTCACCGGGCCTGGCACCCGCGCTCGCCGCTCGGGCCGCGGCGTTGGGCTGCACCGCACCGCACCGCGCCGGCACCGGCTGTGTCTTCGGCGTCTGGGGCCCCACGGAGGCGCGGCTCGCCGGGGAGCAGGGGGGGAGCCGCCTTGGGGCGGGCGCGGGCTGGCCCTGCGAGCTGTGGCGGGGCGGTCCCGGCTCCTCCGGACGAGCTGGGCAGCGGCGCGAAGCGGGGCGGGGGCGGAGGGCACGGGAGGCGGGTCCCCTGACCCCGCTGGAGGCGAGAGGGCGGATCGGATTTGGAGCCCGCGGGAGGCTTGGTCAGAAGTGGCCCCCTGTGCCTTGGGGCCCCGCGGAGGGGCCCGGCTTTGTGAAGGATTAGGGCCTCCCGCCCCACCCCAGTACCTGCGTGTGTGTCGGGGGGTATCTGTGTGTGCCTGTGCGTGTCGATGGTCTGGCCTCGGAGGCTGTTGCGTGCGTGTGCGCCCATGTTTCTCTGCACATAATACAATATTTCTGTGTCCCTGGACTTTCCGGGCACCGAATGTGTGAATCTGAGTCTGATTTCCCTGCGTCCGTGTGTGTGTGTGTGTGTGTGTGCGTGAATCCGAGGGTCCTTCCGTGCCTCTGTGTCTTCCGTGGTTTTGGACGTCTTTGTGTGTATCCCTGTGTCTGTGTCCCTCCGTGCGCGCGCCTATGCCTTTGTGCGTCGTCTCTCAGCCTCTGTATTGTGTCTGGGATCCTTTCCTGTATCTGTGTCGCCTTGCCACCTTTGTGTGTGTGTCTCTGAGTTTCTGCATGATTCCGTGTGCTCGGGTGTCTCAGAGTTTGGGGGGGGGGCGGTTTGGGGTGTGTGTGTGTGTTTCTCTCTGTCTCCGTGCATTTCTCGGTTTCTTTGGGTTTCTATCCAGGACACTGGATGAGTGGATGTGGAGTTTTTCTCATACCGCCCTTGATCCTCGGCCCTTGCAAACCCCAGGCCTTGGTCTACCGAGGTTGGGCCAGGGCTGCCTTCTCCTGGTATCTGGGGCGGGGGCCGGCGGTTGCCGGGAGGAGCGCGCGGCCCGGCGGCGCAGAGCCGGGCACAGGGCAGTCGGACCGATCGGGCATATTCTGCCCTCTGCTGGTAGCGCTACGTCCCTGCACCTGCTGTCGGGCGAGGAGGCGAGAGGGTCCCGGTTCCAGGTCCGGACCCTTGTCTTCTTCAGAGCGCGCTTGGAAATCCTCTCCCATCACAGTCCCTGCAGATCCACCCGGGACCCCAGACTCCCGGTGCAGTGTCCCGTCCTCCTGCCCCGTCTCTCACTAACCCTTTTCCCTGTGCCCGGCCTCTTCCACGCCACCCTTCTCCCTTTCGGCTGAATGGGGGCCTCCTACACTTCTCTGACCCTCGGCCACGCGTCAGGAGCAGAGTCGGCGCCGCCGGCCGTGTACAGGTCGCATCCCCGGGGTCGCCCGCTGGCTGGCTCTCTGCGCAAGGGGTTGTGCGGTCTGCTCCGCCGGGTGCGGGTGGCTGGTGTTATCCTGGGGCACACAGAATTTCGGCAGGTCACTTCGCGCCCTTGCTGGCGTCACAACCAACACCACCAGAGCAGACTTTGGGAGGGCCAAGGGTGGCGCTCAGAGACACCCCGCAGCTGCCGAGGTGTGCGCGGCGCGACTCGGGCGAGGGCTACCTCTCTTGTCTGGGAGGCGGGCTGCTTAGTGCAGAAATCTGGAGTTCCCTCTCTCCGTCCTTTCTGTTCACCGCCCACTCGGCCACCCCCACTCTGGGTCACCCTATAGGTCCTGTTCCTTGCCTTCTGTCCCTACTCCCCGGGTCCTTCGTTCCCCCAGCCGAGTCTGTGGTCCCGGATCCTTCGCACACAGCCGCGCAGGGGCCCGGTCTCTGCCGAGCACAATCGCAACTCACACCTCCAGACCTTGTCCCCTGCTGAAGATGTGACCGACTGGATGCCAGAACCGGGGCCTAGGCCCAGAGTCGGATACAACCCGTGGGCAGCGACGCCGTGCTTTTCCCCACAGCAGCCGGGGTCATCCGGTACCTGCCGACTGGCCGGAGCGACCTCGGATCCATGATGCGGTGCTCTGGCCCTGGCCGAAGCGGGATTCTCTCTGGCTCAGACTTCAATGGCAGAAAAAGCTTCAGCTTTTCTTCGCCTAAAGGAAGACGCATTCGGCTGTGCGGGATCGCTTAGGAAGAAGCAAAATCAGAGAGACAAGCTCTGGGGCCGGCGTCTGGGCGTCCCAAATCCCGTGGATGCCCCGTCTTCACTGAGCCCTCCCCAGCCCCCCTTGCTTCTTTTCTTAGAACCTTGCACCTCTCCCCATATGCCAGAGCTACCAGTGTCCTGTGCTGACACCCCCCCTCCCTGCATAGAGCCTGGTGCATCCCCCTCCCCTGTGCTTCCTGACCAGAGCCTAGCACCAGGGTCACCTCTCAGTTTACAGCCCTAGCTGGAGGTGAGGATCCTGGGCGGGGGTAGAGCAGAGGGTGCTGCCCCTGCACAGTGCTGTGGGAACGAAGGTGCAGCCGAGGAGCTGCCCAGGTCCCGGAGTCCATCCTGCTGGAGAGCCTCTCAGATCTGTGAGGGGCAGCCAGCCTGGACCCAAACTGCTCCAAGCGTGGAGCAAGCCATGGCCTGGGTTGTGAATTGCTCTTCCAGGGAGGCAGTCCTAGGTCTGGAGACCTGGGAGTGCTGGGAGTGCAGCTGGGTGGCGCTGGGAGAGGTCCCCACGCTCCCCTCCTCAGATCTAGGGGTGGTTGGCCCCAGGACATGTGGGTCAAAGGCTCAGGCCCCTTCTCAGCCAGCAAAGAGATGGTTGTGTGTGATAAGTAACCCTGTCACCTCCCCACAGCCCAGGGAAAAGTGTCTGCGGTCTTGTACTTTTGGGGGACTCAGAGACCCTGAGTTGGGTGGAGGTCCAAAGAGAGGAGTGAATGGTGAGAGGTCCAAGCTGCGGCCCCTCTGACTCAGGGCTGGGAGCAGGCTCTCTCCCTTCTGGGTTTTTCTAGGCTGGTGGGAGAGGTGGCAGGGGATAGGATGTCAGGCAGAGTTGGCTGGTGAGGTGCCCTGTGGGCGACTCTGGCGGAGGCTGTGTGCAATGTGGAGCACCGCCCGGTTCCTCTGTTCTTTGCAGCTCGGCCCCACCCTCCACTAGCTGGTGGGGTCTCTGGCCACAGACCCACGACTTCTCAGCACAAGGGCTGGGTCATTAGTCATGAGATTCCTCCCTGGTGGGTCAGGAGACCAGTCTCCCTTAGACCCAAAGAGTGCAGCCAGCCCAGGGCTGGTGCTTAGGGAGGGACAGTGTCCTGGGCAGGTGGCCCAGGGCTGAGGTCTTGCACTGGCCAGGCAGAGCTTAGGAGTGGTCAAGAGCAGGTCTCTGGGAGTCACCCAGATCTGGTTCAGGATCCGGCTGTGGGACCTCAGGGAAGTCCTGCTCCCTCTCTTTGCCTCAGCTTCCTCATCTCTAAAGTGGGCCTACGGATAGCATTTACCCTTCAAGGTTGTGGAGGGGACAAAATGTAAGCGCTCATCAAAGTGCCTGGCACATAGTGGGTCTCTGTAAATATTCGGCAAATAATTGAATGAAAGAGAGTCCCCAGGACTTGGGGAAATCGCAGCTGTCCTCCAACCAGAGCCCAAGGAGAAGCAGACCACACTGAACTTTAGCTGTCTACCTTCCTTCAGGGCATGTCAGATTCAGATCCCAGCCGCTGTGGGCTGGGCCCGGGAGATCGCCCCCCTCCCCAGGCAGTGCCCAGACTTCCTGCACAGATAGCCTGTGGAGCCCTGGGCCAGGCCTGCCCAAGCCAGACCCTTGGTAGGGAACAGAATTAGGGGTTCAGCACATTGCATCAAAACCAGCTGTGTGGGACTCTCAAGGCGCCGTTTATATATATGTACATTTTTAAAAGGCACTTTCCTCAAGAATTTTTGTCTTTCTTACCAAATGGAAGGGCTGGGTTATTTCAACAGCCCATCTCCAACTGGGGGCTTCCCTGGCAGAGGACCTGAGCCAGAACAAAGAGACGGCCGGGGACGATATTTGGAGTCATAAGAGCCCCATTAGGAGACTAAGAATAACTCACAGAAAGACATTTTATATGGATTGAATACAAATTCACAAAAGCAAGAAAGTTCATCGGCCTTCCTCGGGAGGGTCCAGGCTGGGAAGGGGGGCTGGCTGGGGGTGATGCGGGCTAGCGCCTGTCTATTTGATCTTTATCTTCGACCCACTTCAAAACGCCGGGGATCAGTGCAGTTGGAGGCTCGCCCCTTCCTGTAATTATTTGGTGTGTAGTAAAGTTTTTATGAGTGTCTGTGCAAATAAATGCATCTGATGTGCATTTGTTTGGGCTAGTGCCGCTTTATACAGGAGGTGTGTGTGCCTTCTCTTGGCCCTCAGAAAGAGGAGAATGAGTGTGAAAATAAAAATAAAGCCCAGATATCCAGAGCGGGCAGAGGGGAGGACCCGGGCAGTCTCACTACAGACCACCACCCCTCTGCCCGGGGCTCCTGGGCTCCGGGGACTGGACGCTTGCCTGTTGGACCTGCAGCCTTGGGGTTTGCTACATGGAGTTGTGGGCTGGGAGGCCGGCTCGGTGAATCCCAGATTCTAGGAAGGCTTTTCAGATGCCTTTTGATTGCTGTCCTCTGGGTATTCTCGGTGAAGTAAAATGAATCACAGAGAAGGGTGAGGTTTTGGGGTGGCTCTTCACCACTTCAATGTCAGGGCAGGCCCGTTCCCCAGAATTTGGGCTCAGAAGTACGTGGCTCCCGGCCCTCACTGGACAGGCCGGCGGGGCGGGTTGGGTGTTCCTCCTGTGCGGGTCAGGGGGCAGGGGTGCTCTGTAAGGGTGAAGGCCAGTCCAGGGCAGGGTGTCCATGGCCGGGAGCACCCAAGCCCCTGTCTCAGGGGTCTGATGGCGCCCAGGGTGCTGCTGGCAGGACGGCTCGGTTTGGCCCAGGCTGGCTGTCTCTCTTCCCGGCACTGTAGTCTTTATTTATTTGTTCTAAAATTGTTTTAGTATTTCTATCGAAGTCTAACATGCATACAGAGAGGTGCACAAACATGAAATTACACTCAGGCTCCCAACACCCAGATCACGAAAGAGAGTGTTTCTGGCTCCCCGGACTCTCTCCTTCTGCCCCGCAGGCATTAACTGCCCAGCCTTCCTCGTGGAGAACACCGCCCTGATTCCTGTCACCATCTGCGAGTTTTGTCTGTTTTTGAATTTTATGTAAATGGAGTCATACAGTATATATGCCTTACCATGCTTTACTCATGAGATTTTTACATGAAAATATGGACTTTTTTTTTCTCCTGAATAATCATAGGCCTGATCTTAGACCTTCATCCAACCAGGTGTTGATAATCTGGGGCTGAATTGTGCCTCCCCCCGCCCAGTTTATCCCAACACCCCCGCCCCAGGCCAGCCATCTGCCCTCTTCAGTTTGCCGGGGGCATTTGTGTTGGTAACTCCTGTTGTGAACTTGCACCTCTCCCCCATCTTCAGTCCCTTCCCAAGAGGAATCACTCTCTGTACACTGGGGAAAGCACTTCCAGAATCTTCTCTCATCCCAGTCCCTCCATCCGCCTCCAGTATCCTCGAGGTAGAAATCATGAGACTTTTTAACAGGTGAAGAAATCAGCGCCTCCGAGAGGTGAAGTCACATACCTGGGGTCACACAGCATCCTAAGTGTCAGATCCTGGATTTGAACCTAGATCAGCCAGACTCCAAGCCCCAGGCTCTTGTCATTTCCGCACATGGCTTCCCCGGGCATCCAGGCCAAGGCGTGAATCACTCCCCTCCTACCTTCCTCTAGCAGAGAGGACACTGGACTTTTTCCAAAGGAACGGCTGGAAATAAAACCCCAAATCAAGAGCAGGGCAGGGATGGTTCCCAGGCCCCACAGCCTAACCTAGGGGGAGGCTAGTCTGAGATGAGCTGGTCCGGACTTGCACACCAGGGGAGGGCGGCACACAACCTTCACTGAGTCCCCACCACAACATGGGTAGGCACTCCTACCTGTCGTTCCTAAACACTCACAGTGTGCCTCCGAGGGAGGTGTTATCATTTAGGCCCACGTTACGGCTGAGAAAACTGAGGTTCGGATAGGTCAAATGTTCTTAGACCACAAGTGTGTGAGCAGCCATGCTGAGTTTTGAATGCATTCACTGTGAATCCAGCGCCTTTGTTCCGTGCCACATTGGCCCCTTCTTCTCCTTGGCTTGCTCTCTTGTCTGAGCTGCCTGCAGCCTCCTGTTAGGACAGAGGTGCAGCCAGGTGCTTCCTCTTGGCTGCTGATAAATTCTGGAGGTGGCTGACATGGGTTGGGGCTTAGTTTCAGGAGCCACATGGTGGTTCCCAGGGCCTCAGTTTCTCCGTCTGGAAAATGGGGATGATATTACTACTCTGTGGGGGTTCAACTAGATCTGTGGGCTTTTGAATCTCGAAGTGGTTGTGGTCTATGAGACAGGGCATGAGGATCACTGGATGTGCAAAGGTCCTGAGGCAGGAGAGAACTTCATCCATTGGAAGCCTGAATGGCTAGGTCAGAGCAAGGGCATGGCCACAGGTGTGGGAAGGCGCCTGACCACAGGGCATTGTGGGACTAGATGAGGAGGGTGGACTTGAACCTGAGGGCAGTGGGGGGCCATGGGAGCGTTTACACAGTGTAGTGCCACAGTCAGGTTTGTTTATTAGGAAGATCTCTCTGGCTGTGGTGTGGGGTGAGACCAGAGGCAGGAGGCCAAGTGACGAGGCCTTGGCGTTTCAATATCCCTTTTGTATGGAACGAGGTTGGGCGGTCCGCAAAGCAGGCCTTATCCTCTAATTTCCCATAGAGGTTGTGTTTCCAGATTCAGGGTTTCATGTTACACAGAGTTATTCTTTCTGGAATGTGTCCCCCGAGCAACCCCGCTCGACCCTCCTTGGAAGGAGGGGCTCTTCTGAATGCAAGATGCACATTTATGCAAAAAAAAAAAAAAAGCAGAGCATCCTAGTGCTGGGACTTGGCAGTGTCTGTCCCTGAGACAGCCCCACAACCCACAGGCAGAGCCGCACTCAGGAGTTGGGACAGGCTGCAAACAGCAATAATAGCAATAACAGTAGTGGTGATAATAATTACCCCTTATTGATGACTTGCTATACCGGGCCCTTTGTAAAGCCCCTAACGTCTGTGATCTGGTGGAACCCTGCAACACGCCTGTGGAGTAGCTGGTATTGATTCCTGTTGCACAGCTGAAGAAAGTGAGGCTCAGAGGGGGACGTCCTTGCTCATAGTTTCTGAGTGGCAGAGCATGGCCCACAGCCACTGCCCTCACACTGCCACCAGCGGGTGCCTCAGAAGGGTGGCAAGCCAGCGTGTTGGAGCTCTGTGGGATCCAGACGGCCCTAGGACTGCTCCCAGCGCACAGGAAAGCCAGAAAATTCCATGCCTGCATCCTGACTCCCACCTACGCTCCAGCCTGCACAGTCCGCCCCGCAGGGTCCGTCTCCCTGGAAGAGCCGGGTAATTCAGACTCTTCCAAGCCCAGGAAGAGCCTCCAAGTCTAGCATTCTCCCAGCGGTCTCTCAGGCCTCCTGGCCTGTGTCCATCCCTGGCCTCATCTCTGCCTCCTTCCCCTTTGCTCTCTCTGCGACTCGCCAAGCTCATTGGCCTTCTTTCATGAAGCTTCTCCAGCAGCTCATACTCTCTCTTGCCTGCGGGCTCTGAACAGGCTGTTCCCGCAGGGCTTCGGGGAAGGCACTCTCCACCTCCCTTTTCTCGCTTACTCCTGTTCGTCCTGTCTGTCTCCGTGTGTCACCACCTCGCAGAAACCTTCCTTTACCTCCCAGATCAGCTTAGTTTTACCTCCTATGGGATATGTATTTTCAGCAACATGGATTTCTCCTTTGTGGCGAGACAGGATTATCTATCTGTCTTCCCACCCACCCCATCCTCCATACCATCCCAGGAAGGAGCAGGGGGAAGTGATGTGGAGAGCACCCCTCAGTGCCAAGGCAAGGGAAGGGGTTCTAGGAGATGGGGAGGGGACCAGGGCCCTTGAAGTTAAAACATGGTCCACACTGCGCAGGCTCTGCGGTTTAGAACACACTTCTCCCATGGAGACCAACTGAGGATCCAGGCAAGAGGTGGCTTCCTGTGGCGTGACTCTGATTTCCTGATTGCTGTACTGAGTGGTCACCCCCCCCACCCCCCGCCCCATTCTCCTCCCAGGAGCACTACCGATGGGAGAGAAGGGTGCTTGGACTCACAACCCACACTGGAGAAGATGCAACTGAAGATGGGCTTGCTAGATTCTCGGGGAGGGTGGAGGGGTCTGGAGAAACCGAGGCAGCAGGGTTTGGGGGAGGGAGAGGAGGTCTGAGACTTGGGGGTGGCGATGGGGAGTGGGTGAGGAGAGGAGAGGCTGCTCTCTGGAGATTCTTTTTTTTCCCCCAGAAATTTTATTTTATTTTTATTAATATTAAAATTCTGTTTCAATTACAGAGTACATTCAATATTATTTTGTTTTAGTTTCAGGTCTGATATATGTCCTTGGGCAAGGAAAATGAAAGAAAAAAATAAATGAATGGGACTGCAACAAACTGAAACGTTTTTGCACAGCAAAGGAAACCACCAACAAAATGGAAAGAAGACCCTCTGAACGGGAGAGAGTATCCGCCAATGATACACTTCTTAAGGGGTTAATATCAACAATGTGTAAAGAACTCATACAACTCAACACCAAAAAATGATCCAATTTGGAAATGGGCAAAGGGCCTAAATAGACACTTCTCTGGGGATTCTTTAAAAAATTTTTTTCTTTTATTGATTCTAGAGAGATAGAGAGGGAGGGAGAAAGAGAGGGAGAGAAACATCGACATGAGAGGGAAACATCCATCGTCGGTTGCCTCTCGCACGGACCGACTGGCAACCCAGGCAGGTGCCCTGACTGGGAATCGAACCCACAACCTTTTGGTTTGCAGGATGACCCTCAACCCACTGAGCCACACTGGTCAGGGCCCTCTGGGGATTCTTGATAGCATTCATAGAGGCAGCTCGTGGGGGCGTGATGATGGTCTCGCACATTGCAAGGGGACAAGACACCGAGGCCTGGTCCCTACACAGCACCCAGTGGTGACTGTCAGGAGTCTACCCTCAAGGCCTCAGGCCCTTGTCCAACCTCCTTGAGCAGAGGCTCTGCAGCAGGGAGCTCATCGTGGGGGCACCTGGAAGGTGACAGCCTGAGGGGTCTCTGCAAAAGGAGCACTCTTTCCAAGGTGTTGGGATGTAGGAAGAATTTAAAAAATCTGTTTCTAGTCATTTCTGTGAGCAGTCCATTCCTTTTTAATAAAAGAACATTAAAAAGCACGCACAAACGTGAGTCTTTTAGACACTAAATGCTTTCTGCATTTGGGCTGCACCCATCGGGGAGGAGGGCAGGCGTGTGGGACTCCTGGGGCCCTGAGCTCTGGGTTCTAGGTTGTGTGCAGGCCCGAAACAGTCCAGGATCAAGCGACAGGGCCGGGGGTTCCCAGGAGAGCCAGCAGGGGTGGGGACGGCAGTGATGGGACACGATTCTGTACATGCCCTGGACACCTGAGAAGGATGGAAAGCACCCCTGCATTCTCCTAAAAAGAATATCCCCCCAAACGTTTCTGGCCAATTTGAGCATATAAGCTGAAGCTGAGGAAACTGTCAAATGCCTACGTAGAACATTAAGCTTATGAGTTGGATATGCCCTGTCCAATTACAATCACAGCTGGCTTATAATTTTGGATGTTTGTAACAGTAACCTGAAGCATGGGTAGAAAAGAAAGAACAGATACAAATCTTGATTTTTCTTGCAGTTTCTGAGGCAGTTTAATGTCAGCCTCTTCACTTGCATTTCTTCCTTCTTCATGGTTTTGTTTTAATGTGATGAAATAAAATGAGGTAAAATTTGCCGTCTCAACCATTTTCAGCCGGAGGTTTCGTGACATCACGTGCATTGGCACTGTCGTGCGGCCACCAGCCCCGTCCATGCCCAGAACACTTCTCTTCCTGCAGAACTGAGGCTCTGTCCCCATTCAGCAGTCACTCCCTACCCTTTCTGCCCCCCAGGCCCTTAGAGAATTCTTTCTCTAAGAATCAGATGCTCTGGGGGCTTCATGCAGGTGGGATCACACATAGTTGTCCATTTGTGACTGGCTTATTTCACCTGAAGTCCTCAAAAATTTCACCCGTGTTGTTGCATGTGCCAGAAACGCCTTCTTTTTTAAGACTGAACAGCATCCCACAGTAGGGCCATAGCACATTTTGTTTTATCTTTTCATCGGTCCTTGGGCGCTGGAGTTGCTTCCCCTCCTCGGCTGTTGTGGATAACGCTGCTACGAACATGAGTGTGCCTACGTCTCATCAGATTTCTGCCTTCGCTTCTTTTGGTTGTGTCCCCAGCAGCGGAGTTGCTGGATCGCACGGCAATTCTGTCTTAATTGTTTGAAGACCGCTATCCTGTCTTCCCTAGAGGCCCACCTGCCCTTTCGCATCCCACCAACAGTGAGCGGAGGGGGGGGGGGTGTGTGTGTGTTCCAGTTTCTCTGTGTCGTCTGTTTGTTTGTTGTTGTTGTTAGTAGCGTCCGAATGGGTGTGGGACAGTCATTCATTGTGCTTTGTATTTGAATTTCCCGAAGGAATAGTGATGTCGAGCATCTTTTCATTGTCCTTGGTCCTTTGTGTCTCTTCTTTGAAGAAATGTCTATTCAAGTCCACGTTTGCCCAAGTACGGGTTTTTTTGTCATTGAGTTGCAGGAGTTTTTTGTATATTCTGAACATCGACTCCTTCCCAGACTCATAGTTTGCAAACATCTCCTCTGTTTCGGTGGGCTGCCTTTCTGCTCTGCTGATGTGTCCTCTGGTGCACAGAAGCTTTTGATTTGGAAATCCAATCAATCTATGTTTGCTATCCTCGCTTCTCTCTCTGTTTTTTCACATGTGAGGGGGGCGGTGGCGCTGTCATTGCCCCATGGCACACGTACCCATTTGCCGAACGTCACACCACCAGGTTATACTTACTCTTCTTGTATAGATCCAGAGTCCGCACAGCCTCTCGGTTGCGCTATAAAATGTGCCATAAAGTCTTTTTTGCAGCAAATCTAAGCCCTGCTTGTGCGAGGGCACACTCCCAGGAGAAATGCTAAAACTATGCAAAATTACTTTATCTCTTATAGCCCATTTATCAGGTTGCTGGGATTAACAAACCAAAATGAGCACCAGCTAAGATCATTTTTAGGCTAATGCATCTTCCCCCAAAGGACATTCTGTTGGTCAAAGTGAAATATTTAAGAAAGTGTCTCCTCATACAGCACGCTCTGTAAAGAGGCAAATATAAGGAATCATTTTGGTGGGGGAAGCCCTACTTTACCTTCTGGTTACATAATTAGAACAGCAGAAATAACCACTGTTTGCGGAGTACCCCTCCAGCCTGGCACTCAGCTCAGAGCTTCACGCTGCTGCAGAGTCTGCCCCATATCCCTTTGAGGGAGGCACTCTTACCATTGCCCTCTGGGCTGGGAGCGCCCAGCTGGGCCCACGGAGAGGGGCCACGGGGGGTGGGGGGGTGGCGTGATGTGGTTTTAGAGCACTCTTACCTCCCTCTGCAAAGGTGGCTGCAGTGCCGAGGTCCAAACCCAGCTTCATTCTCTCCGCCTGGTGGCTGGTGGTCCTTCCCAGGTTGCAGGCTAATGTGAGGGGAGGGCATCACCTGGGGTCCCTCCTCATCCCTGCAGGTTAGAGCCGACTCTCCAACAGGCACTTGAAAGAAGAAGAAGAGAGTTGGGAAGGGAGTCGCCGCTACCCGGACCACATTTTATACAAACAGGTGATACGAACAGTAGAGGCGTCCGAGAGCCTGGGCTGCCTCTGCCTTGGTTAGAGGAGGCTGTGATTTTAATTTTTGGTAAGCTCCATTTTATTATGGAAAATTTCAAACGTCTACAACAGTGGAGACAATCGGGTACCTGTTACCCAGCGTCAACAGTGACAACTCATGCCCGCTTCCCCTAGCCCGGTGGATTATTTTGCAATGAGTCCTGGGCAATGTCACATTTCAACCATAACTATTTTGGTATCTCTTCCTAAAAGATAAGGAAATTAAAAAATAATTACAGCCACAACACCATCACCACACCCGGAGAAATCATTCTTAACCCACCTATCCGGTCAGCTTGTAAACGCTGACCAGACTATCCTGGTTTGTCTCGTACTTGCTGTTTATGCCTTATTAAAAAGTCCATCCATGTCTCTTATATCTCTGTCTCTCCCTCCCACCTCCCTCCCCACCTTTCCACTCTTGCCGTTTATTGTCCATCCTACAGTTTCTCCTAGTCCAGATTGGGCTGCTTGGACCCTTGTGGTCCTTTGCCACATTCCTCTGTCCTCTGTACTTCCAGTAACCGGGTCTGGAGGTTCGATCAGATAGATTCGGCTTCGAGGTGGGGGCTGACATGTCACAGCCGGTGTCCTGTCCTTGCACCCGGAGGCCCGAGATGTTTTGTGCTGTCTCTCTTTTGTAAAGTTAGCCGTTGCTAATGTCTGTTGCCTAGACTCATTATCCCATTAGGGACTGCAAAACGATGCTATTCTGATTCTAGACTCCTTCATTTGTTAGCTGGAGTCCTTGTGCAGGAGAACTTACAGCACAATGGCATTCGCTATATGCAATACACACTGTACAAAGACTCGCTTCTTTAACAGTTCTCAATAATGAGTAGTTTCCTAACATTCTCTTTTTTTTTTTTTTTAAATTTTAGACCAAGGGGAAGGGAGGGAGAAAGAGAGGGAGAGAAACATCAATGTGTGGTTGCCTCTCATAGAGATGCTTGCCCTACTAGGGACAGGACCCATAACCTAGGCAGGTGCCCTGACTGGGAATCCAACCTGTGACCCTTTGGTTCACAGGCTGGTGCTCAATCCACTGAGCCACGCCAGCCAGGGCATTTCCTAACACTGTTGAAGTTAGTTTTTTATTGAGTTTTTAAAAAGGTTTTATTTATTTATTTTCAGAGAGAAGGGAAGGGAGGGAGGAAGGGAGAGAGAAAGAAAGGGAGAGAGACAGTGATGTGAGAATCATTGACTAGTTGCATCTTGTTTGCGCCCCAACCAGGGACCTGGCCTGCAACCCAGGCACATGCCCTGCCTGGGAATCGAACCAGTGACCTTTCGCTTTGTGAGACGACGCTCAACCAACTGAGCTACGCCGGTCAGGACGAGTCTCTTTTTTTTCTTCAGTATCCTTATGAGCATAGGGATTTAATATTATTTGATGTGTGTTTCCATCCCCGGATACTATTATTCTCACGGATGCTCAGATGATCCCATTTGGCCCGGGAGAACCTCTTCGGGTTGGCGCCGAGGCCTTTTGACCCCAGTAGAGCTTCAGTAACCTTCTTGCTTCTGGAATAGCAAGATGCCCCCAGACATGGCCGATACATCTTCTGCCCGCCATCTGGAGTCAGATGTTTACCCAAGGAGCCCTGGTCTCTTTGGGTGGGGAGTGGTAGGTAGACACCACATCAAGGTTTGCGTGATGCTTACGGTTAGTGAGGGCGCCACTGTTTCTGGGCATGCTTAGTGGACAGAGCTAGAGAATACATCTTAAAAATTTATTTATTTTTATTTATTTTTAAAGTTAGAAAATACATCCTGAGTCATAACTGTCCAAACTTGGAAGCAGCCAACCTGTGCCTTACTGGGCAAGTAGACAAACTGTATTACAGCCGCACACTGGAATGTCTTTCAGTGGAAACATAGCATGAGGTGTCATGGCACGAAAAGACAGAGAACCCTAAATGCGTCTTGTCCAACAAAGGCAGCCAGTCTGAAAAGGCTGCACCCTGTATGGTTTCAACTCTATGGCCTTCTGGAAAAGGCAAACCTATGGGGACAGTAAAAAGATCAGTGGCTGCCAGGAGTTGGAGTGGGGAGGGGACGAACATGTGGGGCAAGGGCATGTTTAGGGCAGTGAAACTAGTCTGCACCGTACTAGGATGTGCCTTGGTCCAAACCCACCCACCGGATGTACCAAGAGTGGAGCCTAAGGTAAAGGATGGACTTTAGTTGATAACAATGTATCAGCCTTAGCTCATCCATTGTAACAGATGGATCTCTCACGAGTGCAACATGTTAGTAATAGGGGAAACTAGAGCAGAGGGGCGGGTGAATGGGTATGTGGGAACTGCTCATTTTTTCTATAGACCTAAAGCTGCTCAAAAAAGTGTACTACTTTATGGAAGAATACATGTCCTGAGTTCATATCGACACTTGAAATTTAAATTCAGGGCCACAGCGTTTTTCCTGAAGCCGCATCCCTTTCAACACCTGTATATTCCTTCTCCCACGCTGCGCGCCCCTCTCCCCAGTTCCCAGGGAAGGATACGCTTGTTCGCTAAGTCCACTTCCACCTGACGTTCTCAGATAAGAACACCAATGCCACCACCAATATAGTGATTGATTTTTTTTTCTTTTGCAGTTTATTTATCTATTTTTTGCTTTGCCTTTGGGGGACATCTTACTAGGGATAGATGGTCACAATCACTGCACTTTTGTCACTTGGAGTGATTCTTCGCCATTTGGTCATCACCAAATTGGCCCATGTTAGCTTGGTGTTTGTTTGTTTGTTCTGCTTTTTGAGGTTTGGAATTTCTCTCTGAAACATTTTACATTGTTTTATGATGTGAAATATCTGCCCGGTTTCTACAAGCCATGGGATGTTACCAGGGGCCCAGCTTCTATCTCTGCCCCTCTGGCCAGTTCCCTTCTTCTCCCTTTATTTTAGGTAACTGTTACTTCAAGTGCTTTGGTTTGTCTTTTCATTTAAAAATTTAATGGCTCCTCTTTTCTTAGATAAATGGGAGCGTGCTTTACACACTCTTGTCCACACAGTAAGCCCAATTTCTTTCTCGTCAAGCCCCAGACATTTGCAGAGGGAGGCCTGCCCCCAGGCTTTGTATGCCAAACCGAAATAAATGATTTCTCCTCTTTACTTAGGGTCTAGCACTCTTTCCAGGCATCGTGTAAACGACTTTTGGAGGTTCCCCCTGGGGCAGGTACTAGGGCCCCATTGAGCAGAAGTGGGAGCTGGAGAGCCAAGGAGCTGGAGTTTGAGCTCAGGCCTCCCCGGGTTGTCCACTTGTTCCTGGGTATTTCTGCAGCCCCTGACTCTGTTGCAGACCCAGCCCAGGTACTGGGGTACGGGGCTGAGCCAGATGGGGGCCTCACATCTGGTGGGGTCATCCCTGTCTGAGCTGCACAGGGAACCCCTCCAGGCACCTGCGTCTGGCCCACCCTTTGCAGGAGCCCCTCACAGCAGAAACCAGAGGGCATTTTGTTGGGGGAGCAAATAAGTAAATGAAGAGAGAAGGTCCAAAGGAAAACAAAGCTTGCAATTGTTATGGAAGTCTTACACTTCTTATTCTCAGAAACCTTTGTGAAAAATTCATTAACATTTAAATTATGGATATAATAGACTTTGTTATAGAAAATATGGAAAGTATAGAAAAGAACAAGAGAGAAAATAAAAATAATCCATCATACTAGCCCCCAGAATTAGCCTTTTGTATATTCCTTTGGTTTTTTTTAAAAAAGTATGTGTGTGTGTGTATGTGTGGGTGTGTGTACACACATTTCTAAGAAACAACATTTGGATCATGCTATATATACATAGCTCTATAGTTTGCATTAAAAAAAAAATCGCTAACAATGTATCTTGAACTTTCCCCTAATTGAACATCCTTTAAACCTGTGTCTGCTTAGAGGCTGGATTTACTTTCACCAGTGACGACACCCTTTACCACGTGAAATAATGATCAACTCCAGATTAAGACTGGGACCACAACAGAGGTACAGTTGGCAGGTGTCGAGGCCGTGCACTGCGCCTGGGCCCCAGCGGCACCATCTTTCCCCAGCAAGTGCCCCGGGACACACCAGGGGGACGTCCCAGCAGCATCAGCCTCTCTCACCCCCTGTAACACTAGGAGTTATGTCATGAGCACGTTCGAGTTCCACAGTCTTGATCTCTGTAGGTGCCACTGAAATTGTCTCTTGGCTGACGGACGACCTGTGACACGGGCATCAGAGCGTGTGATTCAGGGCTGGCTCTGGAGTCACACTCAGCCTAAGCCCAGCTCCACCTGAGACGGCTGGGTGACGACGGGGAGGGGTTCACCTCTCGATGCTTCCGGCTCCTCATCTCAACACTGGGCAGCCACTGTTCCCACGCTCACGAGGAATCAATAGCACAATGCCTGGCGCACGGTAAGCCGCCAGTAAATATCAGATATTGTTATTGTAACTCGTGTGTTTGGAGCATCTTCTTTTTCTGAGCTGCACTTGCCATTTGCTGGTGTGAGGGCTGCTCTTGGCAACTTGTCCCGGCAGAAAGATCCAAAGCAAGCGGGTGGACACCTTCCTGGAAGGAAGCATTGGGCACAGGTGTCTCAGGTGTGCCCTGACCCCACCTGGCACCTTAAGCAGCCAGGCACCATCAACCTACCGCTGGAGCTTATGATTTCATTTTATTTTTAAATTAATCAAAATACTATACAAGTAATCACAGAAGGCAGTACTGTTTAGTAAATCAATTTGTTGTCGCTGGAGTTAGACAATGGGGTTCAAATCCCCACCCCCTTCCTTCCTATCTCTATGACTTTGAACAACCTCTTTTCCATCTCTGAGCTCCAGCTTCTTCATCAGTAAATTGGTGATAAATAATTGTGGTGGTCACCTTATTTTCTTCCTCCCATACAGCACCCGTTGCTGGGCTTTTGCGTTTGCCTTGGGAGAACCAGTTCTCTCCCACTCTGAGCTGTGATTTCACCCCCTGGCTCCAAGACTGCGGCATGTGACCCGGGCTGAAGCCAATCAGTGTATTTCATCACTGACCAGAGAGATTGGTTCATGGAGGGTCATGTGACCCAAGTCCGTCCAGTGGAGTGTCCTTTCCGGCTTTTGCTGGAACCACTTCTTCCCCATAGCCCTGCAACGGCGAAGGCATGCGTGGGCCCGACCACAGAGCGGTTCCGCTCCCAGTTGGGATTGGGTGCCTGAGCACGGGCTGCTCCAGAGGCGCAGAGACAACAGGGACCCACTGTGAGGGGCAGCTTTTGGCTCCGTGCCTGAAGCTGGCCATGATTCTCCACTGAAACGAGCTAGTTCACCCTCTTTCTTTGCTTAAGCCCGTTTGAGTTAGATCTTCCATCACTTCCAGCGGAGAGACGCCTGCCTGAGTGCCCGTCTCCCAGAGGGGTTCCCGGAGAAGATAAGGAAACATATAGAAAAGCTCCCGGTGCATTGCTTGGCACAAAGTAAGTGCTTAATAAATTGCTTATATTGTCGTTGTGATCATTTTAACTGTAGAAAAGCAACAGGATGCAGACAGAACAAAAAGAAAATCAGGGGAAAAGGCACATTATTCCCAATTTCACCTCTTAGGGACAATCAGGCAAATATTTGGAGGGTTTTTTTTTTTTTCCAGCCATTTTCCTATATAAGTGAATTTATTAAAAACAAAATGAGATTATTATCTAATACTGTGTCGTGCCTGGTTCACCGAGACAGCAATGGCACGCGTTACAGAGACACCTGCACAGGGCAGCCCGTTTGTCATGGCCACACCGCGTTCTCTGTCTTCGCTGCAGTCAGGTTACCTCCAAGTTATCTTTGTAGAAATGATGTTGTGATGTTCTCTGTTCTCTAGCGGCCAATTAATCTGCATATTTGGGCATTTCATAATTTTCTGATGTTCAGTTTTGGAGACTAGAATTGTGGAATCAAAGAGTTTTACAGACATAAAAACCTACATTGTAATTGTTTCGCAATATTTAAGTTTTGAATACAATATGTGCCTTGGTCCCTTCCAGCTGCTCTGACAAAACACCAGACACTGAGTGGCTCACAAACAACAGAAATCTGTGGCTTCCAGCTCTGGAGGCTGAGAAGTCCAAGGTCATGGTGTTACAGAGCAGACCTGGGGTGGGGGGTGGGGGAGGGGCGGCGGCGAATGGTATACTGTTACCGAATGGACCCGCCCTTGTGCTCCGGGGGTCCCAGCCCCTGCCGTACTAGGTTGGCCTTGCCCACCACCAGGGAAAGACTTAGGAAAGGGATTATTTATTTAAAGAGTTATACAGACTTAAGAGTAATGACTTAATGTCTACACTGAGATTCCAAAGTCCTTTAGAGTACCCACAAACTCACAGTCCTTTCCCCCCCTGCCCCATCCAGGGTACCGTACCTCGGAAAAAGAAGTAGAAGTCCGTGGCTCAGGCAGCCCCTCAGTTCCGGCATCATCAGCTGTGTCAGCGCCGAGACCTCCAGTTAATCCAAACCCACGTGGCACCTTCTCCTGGCCCACCAGCAAGAGTCCTTTCACCTCTTTCCTTCCAAGCAAAGTCTCTCCTGCTTCCTACGCCACATGGCAAAACGGGAGCACCCTAAAGCAGCACGGCTCACCCCTGCTAAAGCCGCGTGGTCCCAAAAGACCAGGCCTGGCTGCCGTGCCTGGGTTTAAATCCCAGCGCGAATCTTCCTCTGCTGCACCATTTCCGACTCCTCCCACAATTGGCCACACCTGCTGGCATTCCCGCATTTTCCAGCTTTACTGGGCTGCCATAGTGAGTCTGGGCAGGTGTGGCCCCTGTGGTGTGGAGCCAATCATCTCCAAGCTCTGACGCAGGCTCTGTAACCAGGGGGAGTTGCCTCCCAGGCACATCCTGGGTTGAAGTCGCTCCCATCCCCCTGGATCAGAGCATCGCCACAACTATTTAACATATCCATGAAACTAGTTAAAGGTTATAGAAATGTTAAATAACCGTTGTAGAGATTATCTGCAAAACTGTTGCTATTCAAAACAACTCTCAATGGCCCTGCTCCATGCGCCCCTCCCCCAGCTCAGACTTGTGGGGGTGAGGACATCCTAGGTATATATTTTTTCTAATATTCTCTGGACACCCTGAGTTCTGGACCCCATTACAAATCCCCATTTGGGGCCCCCCCTTGGCTGCCCCCTGTTACAATGGTGCTGGCAGATTCAGTGTGGGGTCAGGTGAGGACTCCCTTCCTGGTTCACAGACATCCACCTTCTCACTGTGTCTTCCTGGCAGAAAGGGTGAGGGAAACAGGGTCTCCTTTACGAGGGACACCAATCCTGTTCACGAGGCTGCATCCTCAGGACCCAAGGCCCCGCCTCCTAACGCCATCCCATTGGGGGTTGGGCTCCAACATACACATTTTGCGGGACACGTAGCAACACGTCATTAAACGTTTAAATGTCTTTTCCAGACAACACAGCAACTGGCTCTGTGGGCTCCAAATGTCACCCTGCATCAGACACTCTGACAGCTCCGAGGTCATGAATTCCCATGATCCCCCACAGGGAAGGGACTGTGATCACCCTTATTCTCACGTCAGCCTAGGATGACAATAAGCTGGATCTTTTATAAACAGATTATTGTGAGGAATTTTAGACCCAATTTAACAGGAACATACCTATCACTTGCATATACTCACACATAGACACGAACTTCCTGTGGGTAAAGAGGTTTTTGAGGTTGGCTAGAACCTTGCCTATCTCACTGGACAGTCTCTCTTTCCGTAAAGGCGGATGCTTCACTGTGGGCGGGGTCTTGCACATCAGCCCTGTCGCTCGGGAGGCCAAGCGCCCCATTCCTCTGGGTGAGTCAGGGAGACCCGAAGGGTGTGTAACAAGCACCTGCAGGTAAATTCTGGCTGTCATTTTATTTCAAAAGGGAGGAGTAAGTGGCATTTGCACGCAGAGGACATGATTATGTAGAAAACCCAAAGTAACCTACAGAAAAATGACTAAAACTAATAAGTGAGTTTAATAAAATTGCAAGATACAAAATACAAAAATGAAATGTATTTCTATACATTAGCAATGAACAGTCACGGCTAAGTCCTTGAAACTGCGCTATGGAGGTATCGCTCACATACATCCCGATGGTCACTTGGCAACCCCCACGCCATTGCGGAACAAAGTTGCCACCCTGGCCCACTGTCCTCGAAGAGCTGACAGTCCCTGTGGACTTCCTGTGCTCGGGTGGCCTTGGCAGGGAAGGAGAGGTCCCTCCTCTGGCTTCTGCTTGGCTAGGGGCCCCTCCAGCAGGGCTGCTTGGGCACACAAAGGGCTGGAGGTGAGGGAAGTGGGGCTCCCTCCCACACAGCCCCCTCTGTCGCCGGGGAGCAGCCTCATTGTCAGGAGAGCTGTGTACACACTGGTGTCACATGGCCACACTGCCACCCGTAGCTGCCTCGTCCTGTTCCTCTGGCCCTGGGCTGCATCTGGCTCTTTTTCTGTCCCGGTGGCCCACTGTTCTTCTCTGAAGCCTGCTCCCCTCACCCCAGCTCTGAAACCACCAGGGGTGTGCCTCAGATTGGCCCCAGCACGGTGCCTGTTCCCCAGGAGGTGCAAGTAGCTGCTGCTGTACTTGGATGTGGCTGCCCCTTGGCCTCAGCCAGGAGGTCCATGCTGTGACCCCGATGCAGAGACAGATGCACAAAGAGGACTTGACCTGCCTGATGGCAAGTTCTGATGGGCCGGAATCGGCACCATTTCTTTCTGACACAAGCTTCTGCGTGGGTCCTGCCGTGTCCTCTGGCTCCTGAAACCTGCCATCTGAGGGGCTGAGGACATTGTGGCCGGTGGGCGAAGGTGTATTAGGTGAGGGGGTGGCACAGTGCTCGTGCAAGGATAATGGGGTGGCCTCTCCCACCCTGGAATGTCCCTGGAATCTAGTCTTTGCATACTGTGTGCCCAGGGCCACCTCTTCTCTCCCTGGAATCCTACTTCTACCATGCAAGCTTTCTGCCCCTGGGGCACCTGAGCTGGGAGGCCCTTCACCTGCCTTGGCCTGGTGGAGTTGGGAAGAGGTTGGGCAGGAGGGAGGCTGGCTTTTGACAGGCAGCTGAGCTCACAGGGCTGTAGCCCTGGCCCCCTCCCCACCTCCCCATCCCAGCTGGCTCCAGAGGGGAAGCGGGGGTGGGGGCAACTTCACAGGGAAACTTTTGTTCTTGCCCAGGACAGACACAGGCTGGGGACCCAGCTTCCCCTTGGCTGCTGCGGTGACTGGGGCCACTTGAGTTCATGTTTATTTTCAGTGTGGATTCCATGGAGATAATCATCCCCGACAGGGACGCCCTGGGAAGAGGGCTGTGGCCTCTGTGGAGCGCCTACTATGTGCTAGGCCCAAGATAGGCGGGAGCCAGTGAAATCCAGGGATTAGACATGGAACCGTGCTGGACTGAGGAGGCAGTCAAGGTTCAGAGAGGGAAAGCGACTTGCTCCAGGTCACACAGCAGTGAGCGGAGAGCTGGAAGGCAAGGCCACGGCCTCCCCTGGGCTCCTCCGGGCTCCTCCTACTTTGTGCCTGAATTACAGTCAGAGGAACTCAGTCTCCCTGGGGTCTGGTGGAGATAGTGCTGCCCAGGCCTCTGCACAGCCAGGGTCCCTGCAGCAGGACGGTTAAGAGTGTGGGTGTCTTTCCAAGGCAAGGCCTTGGCCAAGCAGCAGATTCCCCGAGCCTCACTCTCCTCTGTGTAACGGGGCTAATCACCACGTTGGTCTCCCCTGAGAGCCGCAAGGGTGGATGAGGAGTAAACTCAGTGGTACCCACGGCTGATGCCACTATTACTGCTGTTCTAGCTCACCTGGGCCCAGGCCCTGGGGCTCGCCGTGGGCCCCAGAAGTCAATGTGGTTCCCAAAGGGAAATGTTTTCTGCCGAGGCTGTGAGGGTGTGAGAGGACATCTGGCCGTGTCTGGGACCCTGCTGCTGTTCTGTCCCGTGGAACAGACTGGAGACTTCACGGGGAATCACCTCCGTCCCTCTCCAGCTGGGCCACCACCCCTGGCCCTGCTACACCCTCCTCCCAGGGCCACCAGGCCTCCCAAGCCCCTGCCAGCTCCCGCCCAGCTTCCCCCCAGACCCACCCCCCACGTTACTTATTTATTTTTCTGTATTTACTTTCCCCATCCGTTTACTTCCTTCTGAACTGCATCTCCAAGCCCCGAACAGACCCCACTCACCGGGCCGGTGCCGAGCACAGCCAGCGAGCCCGGCATCCGACGCGGGAGGACCCGAGGAAACTGCCGAATCAAAACCAAACATGGAACCAATCAAGTCTTTAACCTGACACTACAAACTTCCCACAGACTTCAGAGAAATACCTCGAGAAGTGCACGACCTTTTAGTTTCTCCCCAAGGCCGTCTCCTCCTCCAGCGGGGTCTTTCTAAAACACAGATTTGACCTTGTCACTTCCCGGCTTCAAAACCCTTCGATAGCTCCTCATTATTTATTATTCTTATTCGCTAACATTTATCCAGGCCCTCTGCTGCTGGGGCCGGCGCTGGATGCCTTTCGCGCATGGGTCCCCGTGGGGTAAAGGAACAGCCATGAGGGGGGATGACAGGGTCACGCAGCTGGTGACGGCGGAGCAGGGATGCAAACCCAGGTCCGTCTGAACCCAGGGCCTGTGCCTCGCCACCTCTCTGCCACCCCACTGGGTTCCGCAGCCTGCCCTTGAAGAGCCCTGTGGCCTGGTGCTGACATCCCTCTACCCCACCCCCTCATGCCACATTGCTTTTCCCTCTGCCCTCTCTGGCTTGACCCTCCCAGCACCCCACTTCTGTCCCTCTGCCTCAGTGTCCTCCACAGGACCTCCTTGCCTCCTGTAACACATTGGCTCCTGTGACTTGAACTTCTGAATTGCCAGCAGCTCTTGAAATTTCCCATTTTGAAATGCAGACCTTCCTTTGACCTTGAACCTCCTGCTAGGGACCATCTTCTGTCTTTCTTTCTACTTCCTGCCAAACTTTTAAAAGGACCAGTGTGTGGCCCTCTGTCCCTGCCCCCCTCCTCACCTCCATCCAGCCCTCAGCTCCCTGCACTCGCCCTCTGCTCCCTGCTCCCTGGAAACGGCTCCTGGCGAGGCCACCTCTGCCCTTCCCGTGGTCTGGTCCATTTGTTAGATTTTCAGTCTTCATCTTGCCTCCTTAGCATTTCTTCCCTCTGGTTCACCCCCTACCTCCGCTGTTCCTCCTCCAGCTACTCCTGGGCATCTTGTACTTGGGCTCCAGGTCCCAAGTATTGGTGTGCCCTAGCGTTCTAACCACCCAGGCCCATAGCCATACTCCCTGGGGGACCCATAAGCAAACCTGTACCACCCCTCTGGTTTATCTCCCCACTCATTGCCTCTGGGTGTCTTCACTGGGACACCTCACAGGCCCCTCAGACTCAGCACATCCCCAGGAACCCCTCCCCCAGGAGGAACCCCTCCCAGGTGGCCCATCTCCCCAGGGGGCACCATGCAGCAGGCACCACGCTCAGCCCCAACCCAGGTGTGAAATCGGAGCATCCCGTGCACTCCTGCTGCTCCACGCCAGCACCAAGTCCCCTGGTTCCACCTCGTGCTCAACCCCAGTGCCCGTTCCTCCTCGGCATCCCCCAGGCCACTGCCCTCCTTCAGCCTCCCCACTGGTCTTCTCCCTGCTACCCCACCCCACTGGCCTCGCAAGTGCCTCTCCCCACTGTACATAGATCAGTCTCCCTCAGATGCAAGTTTGATCTGGCTCTGCGCCTTCCACGGCACCCTGCCGCTCCCACAATAAGCCCGCTTCAGTAAGATCTACCGTGGTGGGGCCCTTGCCGGCTCCTCCGTCCTTCTTTCTCGTCGTGGGATCAGTTCGTAAACCTCCAGGCCAATCGGACGCCCTTCACTCGAGGCTCTCCCGCCTCCCTGCCTTTATAAGAGCCGTTTCTTGCTCTCTAGTCCTCCAGGCAAGCTCCTCTTCATTTTCAAGCCTTTGCTCACGTGCCATCCCCTTTGGGTGCCCCTGCTCCTACGGTCCCACTGGGGCTTACACAGGCACCCACGAAAGCAGCTGTTTATCACTTCGTAATAGTTGTCTTGTTCTGTCTGTCTTTCCTCCCCACCCCCACTGGAGTGGGACTTTCTTGAGGGTTGGACTGGAAGAGGATTTGACCCTGGGTCTCTAGGGCTCAGCCCAGGTCGGGCACAGAGACGGGGCTCCACAAATATTTGTTGGATTCTCTTGAGTTCAGAAGAAGAAAGAAAACTGGACTGAAAGTTTGGAAAATCACCCGGGTGGTGGGGCTAGGAGAACCAACGACCAGGGGCTGGCCAGTTGAGGCTTCAAGCCAGAGCCAAACTTGGGGCGCCCTGGCCACGACAGTCGAACATCTCCCAACACACACCCTGGGTGCAGAGAGTCCCAGCGACTCTGGGACCAGAACTGGGCTTCCAGCTTCCTGGATGGGCCCGGGAGGCACCCCTGCCTGGGGCTTTTGGAGCTGGTTAGGCCTGGCTTTGCATCTCGGCCCCTCTGCCCAGCTGTGTGACCTTGGGCAAGTCCCTTGCCTTTCCAAGCCTCTGTTCCCCCCTTACGGTGTGGGGAGGATAATCTCCAAGGGCTGCGTGGGTACACATAGGTGATTAGACACCTGGAGTGGCTGGATGAGCGCCGGCTACCCAGTGGGTGCTCAGGAAATCCCTGTTCACGCAGTCATGCAGCCTGGGGGCCTCCCTGGCCAGTCCCAACCCTGGCCTTCCCCGCTGGGAGACCTGATGGGGCCCATAATCACAGTTGCTTTTACTTAGCACGTGTGCCAGGTACCCTGCTTGTGCCGGACCAGCTTTACCCCAGGCCCATCCTCCCGATGTGCCGACGAGGAAACTGAGGTTCAGAGAGGTCAGGCTGTTTGTCCAAGGTCACACAGCGAAGTGAGTGACACTGGGGCTGAAATCAGACCAAGCTCCTGAGGGCTGGTCCGATCTGTGTGCCCATCGCGGGCCGGCCTTGCCTGACGGACGGCTGCGCGTGCTGGAGAGGCCCCACATCCCTCGCCACTGCCTCCAGCCAGGCGGCCTCGCCCCCGCCTCTTGCCTCCTCTCTGCCCACCGCCAGATCTGTTTAAACTAGCTGAGCAGGGCGAGGTGGGGAGGCTGCGGAGAAGGTACGGAGATGTTTGTTTTCCTTGGGGGTTTATATCAACATTGGTCTTGACATTTCGCCTGTTATTATGTGTGGTTCTTTAGAGGGTGAAATAATATTTTCTTTTGCTTGAGAAAAGGACAAAGTTCAGACAGAGCTCTTGGCCCTAAATGGATTTTCCTCTTTCTCTGCCTTCCGTGTGCCATAGCGACTCCGAGCCCCTCCCAGCCACCTCCGCGGGGCAGATGCCCTCCCGGGCTGCGGACCCCCACTGCGCGCCGTCCCTGAGCCCGGGTGCCGCAGGCTCGCTCCGTGCTGGAAGGGGTGCCCTCTGTGGCCAGGCCTGGCGTCCGCTCCATTACACACGCGCAGCAGAGGCTCCTGGGGGTGTGGGCTCTGCCTGAGTCCCGCAAAGGTGCTCACCTGTCCTTAGACACAAGGGGGCGCTGTCAGCAGGTCTCCGCCCTGGACACACCCTGGGGCTGATGCTCACAGGTGGCGCCGACGGCGTACGCCACGTACTGCAGGGAAATCTCAGAGGCTCGAGAGATCCTCTGTTGGCTTCCCAGACGCCGTGATGTAAATACACTGGGGCACTGGAGATGCAGGAGTTCTCCCGTTTCCGTGGAGGCACCTCCACGCTCCAGACACGTCCTGGGTATTCGAGTTGCAGGTGGCATGCTGGAGAGCAAATGTCTGCAGGTCCCGTCTAGGTGTGACCTCTGCGCCCTGGATCCACCCCCGCTCGGGTGCCACAGAGAATCGGCATGATGAGCGCCAGAAGGACTTGCTGGTGAACACGTGCCGCACACGGGGTGGCTTAAAGTTAGAGAAATCTGCTCTCTCAGTTTCTGGAGGCCAGGAGCCCAAGGTCAAGGTGTGAGCAGGGCTGGGTCCTTCCGAGGCCCCGAGAGAGGGTCCACCTCCCTCCTGGCTCCTGGGCTTGCTGGCAGTTCCGGGTGTTCCTTGGCTCGTAGATGAGCCCCTCCAGTCTCGGCCTCGGTCTCCACGCGGCCTTCTTCCTGGGTGCGTCTCCCCTGTCTGCGTCTGAGTGTCCCTCTCCTTCCTGCCTCAAAGACACCAGCTCCTGATGTGAGGAGCCACTCTAAGCCAGTGTGGCCTCATCTTGGCTTCACGAATTACATCTGCAAAGACATCTTTCATACAGTCGCAGCCCGAGAGTCTGGGGGGACGTGCATTTGGGGGATGCTGTTCAACCCAGTAGAGTTCCCATTCCTGAGGACTCTTGTGAAGAACGAATTGCCATGCTTTTTATATATTATCTCATTGTAGATTTTTTATGTGTTATCTCATTTAATCCTCTCACACCCTGTGTTATCTTCCCCATTTTATAGTCAAGGCAGTTGAGACTCAGAGTGGGAGCTTCATCTGCTCCAGGACACACAGCCACTGTGCAGGGGTGACAGTTTCCTCCACGGGGAGCCCCCACTTTGCGTTCTCACCTCCTCTGAGGGTGGGTGTGGTCTGTGTGTGGGCGTATTGGGGCTTGCCTCTTAGGTCTGACGAGGAAGGTTCAGGATCATAGGTGGGCAGGAAAATGAAGGTGACAGTGATGACAGTGTGCATGTCGGGCGGTCCTGTGTGTGCTATCTCTTTTGTCCCCCACCCGAGCCCCTGGGGAACCCACACTGCAAGGCGGGGCGGAGGTGAATGAGACCCCGGAAGCCCGGCACCTGCTTAGCACCTGCAAAGCTTACCTTTGCCACTTTGCAAAAGAAAGTCCATGTAGTCAAGCCCCCTAGGCTGCCGTCTGGGGCCTGGTGATACTTCGTAATATCCCGGTTGATTTAGATGCAGTCAAGCCTCCCGGAGAGGCGGATCTGTCCCCAGAATTGCTCATGGTGTCCTCCGATTGGTAGATTTCAATACCTGCTTCTCCGTTGACCTCTATCCCCTTCAAGGGCAAGGGCCTATCTGGGTGGATCTGAAGAGTAACATTCTGTTTTAGAAGAGAGCCAACCCTCTCTCCCCAGATTAAAGACCCATGGGCTTACTGGAGAGTCTAGTGCAAACGCACCTGATCCAGCTTGTGCGTGGGAAGCCTAGGTTCTGAAGGGGGAGTGGTCAGGCTTGGTGATCGCCCTTCCTATCACTTGACTGGTGTTTACGGAGCACCAAGCATGTGCCGGACCATTTTGGGTGTGAGGGGTGGAGCCCTCATGGGGTTTGCAGGCTAGTGGGGGAGAGAGGAAAACGAACGTCAGCAAACCAGTGAACGTGGCCATCAGAACATGGAAGATGCAGCGAAGAGAGAAAGGGAAGTGCTGAGATGAGCATCTATCGGGGGCGGGCCTTAGGGGAGCAGGGGCCCAGGGATAACACCCACCACTCAGAAGCAGGGCCTGAGACAAGGACCTCAGGGCAAGTACCCGAGGCGAGTGTGAGCCCCAGGAGGAGGGGAAGCCAGTGTGAGGGTGTGTCACTAAGTGGGACACTGCGATCCAGGGACCCCACTGCCATTTGGGGATGATGTTTACTCTGTCCCATGGGGGAGGGGAGGTGTCGTGTGAAATGTGTCTCGGGACTGTCACCTGCGCAAGGGGAGGGAGTGTTTGCCCACTGGCCTGCGTCCCTGTTGGCCAAAGGCTTGCCCCACTGGGGTTACCTCTTCCTGAGCATTTGGGTTGCAGATGCCTGAGCTCTGTGTGGGTTTCCCCGGAGCTGGGTCCAGTGAGAAGCCCAAAGGCAGCAGGTGCGCAGAGCGAGGCCCGGCCTGAGCGAGGCGTTGTCCCCTTGTGCATGCGTGGAGCTGCAAGGGAGCCGGAAAGGACTGTTAGCATCCAAAGTGCTTGAGGGTCCAAAACAGCGTCTCTGAGGAGGTGACATGTAGGCTGGGACCCGAGAGGAGAAGGGACCGCCTTGTGCTGAGTTGCTTGTGAGGAAACCTTCCAAAAACAACACGTGGTTGTGGCTCTTACTGGTCATGACCTTTGGGGAGACCTTGGGCCAAGCAGAGTGAGTGTAGCTAGCTTCTGACCCGAGTTCAACATCGATGAGCCTCGGATTTCACGTTGGAGATGTCTCACACTGGGTCCCTCACTGGGAAGTGGAGGGGCTGGGCACAAACTGGGGCCCGTGGGACTCCAGTTCTGGACATCGCTCTGTTTGCAGAGGCTGCCACACGCCACCCACGTGGGCCTCATGGGCGCCAGGTCTCTGAAGGGAGTGCTCTGAGCCACCCCCGCTGTCCCTTCTCACACCTGTGCTCAGCCTCTGCTTCACACCTGTCACCCCTGCTCCTCTGGGTGTTCTCTCCTCACTGGCCACACCAAGGAGCCGCTCCCCCTGCACCCCTGCCAGGGGGTCCAGCCTCTGCTGTGCTTTGCTGACCAAGCTGCACACGCTCAGACTCTACTGCAAATTGTCACCTGTCACACAGCTCTGTCCTCCACGGCACCCGCCTGCTGCCCTCAGTGCATGAAGTTAAAGGTCAAAATGGAATCTTTACTTCATTGGCTTCTAACGTCAACCCAATGGCACGGAAGTACCACCGCTGACCCTTCCACCCTTAAGCTGCTGAACAACTTGCCGGATGGCAGGTACAAGGTGGAGCTGGGTGCCCCACACTGGTGGTGCAGAGATTGGGGGGTGTTGTCCGCAGGGCAGGGGCTACCGCAGCATCTGCATGCCTCCTGTCCCCAGGGCTGCCAGCGGGCCACCTAGGATGAGGTGTGAATAGAGGCAGGGGTGGGGGTGGAGGTACATTCAGCTCATCCAGGACCTTCCAGATGCTCCCAGGGACTCAGCTTTGCACGGTCTGTTCCATGCCCTTCCTGCCCTTCCCTTCAGGTCCATCCTCAGGGGCTGGGAGTGCTTGGACTCCCCAGCCACAGCACGTGGGTGCTGACCACTCCAAACAGGGGGCCATCCTGGGGCAAGGACAGGGCTCCAAGGGTGTGGCCGGTGAGCAGGGAAACAGATAGAACAGGGGATCAAACATTGGCTTGGGGATGCGGGGACAGTACTAGACACACCTCTGAAAAGTGGATATGAGTCCCAACTGGACAGAGTCAGGGACACAGTGGACTGTGTCTGGGGACAGCAGGATAGGACCAGAGATACAGTGGGACAGTCTCCGAGGACACAGTGGTATGGACAGAGCCCTGAGAAGCCTGGCCTAGAGCTGTCCCTGGTCCTCCCACCGCCACCCCTCCTCAGGTCTCTCAGCCCCGCCCCACCCCGCCCCACCCTGCCCAGCTCTGGCCTCCCTGGCCCAGGGCCAGGCGCTGCTCCTCATGCTCCGCAGCCGCTGCCACCGTCTGACGTGCCTTTGAAATCTTATCTCTCATCTTGTTCCCCGTTTCCTCCCTGTCCAGGCCTCATCTGTCTCCTGTCTCCCACCCACCCCCCACCTGCTTCCCATCTGTATACCCCCTCCCCACTCTCACCGCCCGATGGCCACTGTCTGCTCCCGTGTCCCGTCCAATCAGCCTGGCTCCAGCTCCAGCCCCTCCCTGCCCCTTCAGGGGGAGGTTCCAGATCTGTGGGTCAGGACCCTGCTTCCTGCACGCCCAGGGTCCCAGACCTGTCCTTGGTCCTTCTTCCTTCCACTAGAAATGCAGGCTACAGCCCCTGGACCCCTCAGGTATCTGGTCAACCCCCACAGAAACCTGAGGGCCAGCTCCCAGGGCCCCTCCTCCGGGCAGCCCTCCTGACCCTTCCACAAAAGGCTACTCCTCCCTTCTCTGACATACCACCCAGTGTAGTGCATCCCTTGGCCTCTTCCTGGGTCATGTGGGTCACAGCTGCCTGGGGTTCTGCCTCCACTTTAGCCTGTGACCTCCTCAAGGGCAGGGACAAGTCCACACTGCCCTCTTTACAGACAAGGAAACTGAGGCCAGGTGGGCAGGTGTACCATCTCCGGTTCTGCACAAGTCTACCCCCCTCCCCTTCAGGGCTCAGCGTCAGTGTCGCCCCCTCAGCGAGGTTGTCCTGACCTCTACGTCACCTGGCTCCCTCCCACTCCTACTGCCCACCCATCCTCCACGCCTGCGCCCTGAGTTCACCTTTTGGAGCTTCACCTTCTACTTCACAGAGGAAATAGATAGGAACACCCTCATCTTCCCAGGCACCAAGGGCAGCCAAGGGCGGCCCAATCCGGGTGGCCACAGTGCTCTGGGCCGCCGACAGCCCTCCGGCTTCCTGCCCCTCAGCAAAGCCATGCGTCCCTTGCTGGACTCAATCCCAGCCCTCTCCTTGGTCGCCGAGAGGTCACGGGCGAGCTCCTCCTCTCTGGGTGTCACCTGGAAGTTGCCCAGGAGAATAACGACGGTGCCCAGCTGAGGGCTGTTGTAAGACGTAGATGGACTGAGTGCTAAAGTACACGAAGAGCTTGCAGCTGGAGCCGACACGCAGCCGGGGCTCAGCTCCTTGCTCCTGGGCGTTGCGGGTGCAGTGGCAACAGAAATACAGATGTCAGTCATGGATTTGACCGGGAAGGTCTCCCTCTCTGTGTATGGGGAACAGTGGTCAGCAATCACTTTTGTTGCCCTTGTCCCGGTCCCTCTTGAGTGGGTCTCTGAGTCTTCTAGCACACACGGAGGGGCGGACTCTGACTCCCATCCTCCAGGGGAGCCAACCAAGATGCAGAGGGCAGGGACTCAAGCAGGCCGCCCACAGTAGGCGAGGCATAAGATAAGGAGACCGACAGGGGGCTTCAGGGCTTCAGGGTGCCGGGTCTTCTTCGGCTCGGGTACTTCCCACTTGGCGACTTGAGGCAAGCCATGCTCCCTCTCAGCCTTAGCTTACCCCTCTGTAAAATGGGGATCATAACGGCCTTCCCTCACTGAGCCTCAGTGACAATTCAGGGACCTCTGGAGGCTCACTTAGTGATCACTCAAGAAATGGTGGCTGACAACAGAAGCTCGGGCTGGGGTTTGCCCCAGATCTGCCGGCTCTGATCTTCTCACTGCGCTCTGGGGCCCGGCTTTCCTGGAACACCCGTGGTCCCTTCCTGCTCTGCAAAGACTCTCGGGTGTCTGAAGCCACTTACACGTCAACCACTGTTTGGGGATGGAGCCTGAGCCTCTTGGGCCACAAGCCCATGTTGGACTTCTTTGAGGCGTGTCCTCAAGTTCAAGGAAGGGAGGGTAACAGGGCATTTTGCTGTTCATTAGGATTGTCCTCCTCTGAACTAGATCATTGGCTGACCCCGCAATGGTTACCTGGCACAGACCTACCTGGGTGGGCAGTGAGCTCCTGGGCATGAGCCAGCCACTGCCCTGAACCTTCCGTGATGCCCACTGTCCACAGGGACCAACCAGGAGCCTTAGCCAGACCCAGGCCACCTCCTGGCTGTGGGACCTGGGAAAAGGGCATATCTACTCAGAGACTTAGTTTCCGCCTGGAAAATGGGGAGAATATTCTCTACCTTACACATTTGCCCAGAACTGAGGGGTTTCTTGGGCTGTAGTGCTAACCCTAGAAAACTCCAGGAAAAGCAGGTCAAGTTGGCCACTCACAGGGTTGTTGTAGGGGTGACAACAGAAAATTCGGGAAAAGCACTCAGCACGGCGCTTGGTGAAGGGCGGCCGGGGCGGCCACCCCCCCGCCCCTGCACACGGCACCTCACGGCCCACACAGCCCTTACCCGCTCCCAGCGCTCCCGCTTGTCCTCCCCACTTTGAAGAGGAGCAAACTGAGGCCACAGAGAACAGGCGGCATATCTGGGGTCAGACGGCGTGGGCACAGGACCGGCTTGGTGTGGAAGACTAAGTCCCATGGACACAGGGACTCGGCCCTGAGTCTGGGGGGTGGTGTGTCACAGGACAGTCGCGGCCAACAGACGGCGTTTTCCTGGGCAGTGGGGGCCAGAGTCCAGGGCCTGCCGGCCTGAGGGGAGCCATCCGGCCTCAGGGGGGAGAAGGTGGAAGTGTGGGTGGAGGTGACCGGAGTGGGGGGGGAGCACGCAGGCTGTGGTTGTCGGGCATCGGTCCCCCACTCTCATCCGAGCCCCTCGGCCGCCCTTTTATCTCCCGAGCCTCGATTACTCATCTGGAAAAGGGGAGTAATCACCCGTCTAGCGGGGTTTCTCTCTGAATTCAATGAGGCAGTTTACAAAGGGGCTTCGCAGAGTTCCTGCTCCAATAGATGGATAGCAGACTTTGGCTAACAATAAGATTATAATGAAGAGAAGAATACAGCCCACGGAACGTCTGTCCCTCCAGGGCCCCACTGAATCCTCTCAACAGCACCCATTGGACGAGTGGCTCTGATTCTCCCCGTTTTCCAGATGAGGAGACTGGGGAGGAAGGCCGGGGAAGAAGCTGCCCACAGCGGAACAGGACGTGGGAAGGTGGGGCCAGGAAGCCTGGCGCCCGCGACGAAGCCGAGACCACCTGCTTCCCTGCCGGACAGCCTTCCCGCCTGCTGCCCCCCTGACCCCCTTCCAGACTGGACCTTGTCCCTTCTGGCTCCACCAAGAGCCCATAGCCTCCATTCCCCACCCTCTGCATTGTTATTATTTTTTCCTTTGCCGTAATACTTATCACTAGCGGAAATTAAATTGTTGTTTTTCTTGTTTATTGCCCATTTTTTCCAATGAGAATTTCAGTTCCAAGAGGGCAGAGACTTTGTCTTTCTGTTCATGGCAAAATCTCCATTGCCTGGCACGAAGCAGGCCCTCTGTAAACAACTGTCCAGAGATTCGGTCATCTTCTAATGACTGGAAGAGCTTAGTGTCCAGCCGCGTCAGCTGTGGTGCAGTGCCCTATTTCAGCCAGAAGATGGCAGCAGAGAACAAGGTACCTGATGGGTGGAGCCCAGGTGAAGGCTCAGGGTGGACCTTAGAAGTGAGCCTGCGTGTGCCCGAGCCTTCCTCTGCCTCAACCTCCTAGCCACTTGTAGGCCTGCGGATCCCAACTGGGCAGAAGGAAGCCTTTTCGGACGGCATATAATAACAGTTGTCACAGATTAACTATAAAAGCAGTGTGTGCCAGGCACAGTATATGCATTCTCTCACTGAATTTTCCCAAGAGCCCTCGATGAACCTCCTTCTCAGATAATGAAGCCGAGGTGTAATAATGCACCCAGCTCCCATAGCCCGGGGGAGCCGGGACTAGTAGATGGGGTGTTTTCACAACACCATCAGATGGGCCCCTGAGCTTCAGTTTTCTCTCAGCGCACTCAGGGGGCCACACTGGGTGGAGGTGAGTTTCCCCATCTCTGGAGATGTGCAAGCTGTGACAAATAACCACTGGCCAGAGAGGGTGTGCAGCACCAGATGCCCAACGTCACTCCTGGCCAGGCGGGTTGGGCTATGTAATTTTCAGGACCCAGGCAAAATAAAAACGTTGGGCCCTCTGCTCAAAAATTAAGAAATTCAAGACAGTGCGCACAGGTTCCTTCTCCGTGTCAGGTGCTGCGGGACTCACAGGTCGCAGGCCTGGGAAGCCAGTCCCTTCGGGTCTGGGGAAGACGTGTGAGAGACAGGTCTCAGGAGCCCCTGGGAGGTCACCAGCCCAGCTCTGCAGGAGTCCGGGAAAAGCCCCCCTCGGCACGTTTCTTCCCACAAGACAGGACCCTGCATCCCTGCACCTTTTATCTGCCTTTTCTGGCAGTGATTTATCTCGACGTGAATGGCGGGGGCGGCCTCCGAGGCACAAGTCCCGTTTGATGGTCCATGAATCTTTCTTTCCTTTCCGGATCCTCCGGCCACTCTCCATGCGGCCGGGCAGACCCACCGCTTCCTTTCTGCCAAGTGAGGATTAGGGAGCCATAAAACAAGGAACCCAGACCCCTGGCCGGGGAGCACACACATGGGCCTCAGATGCGCTGGCCAGCTGGCAGGAGTCAGAGAGGGGCTGCAGGGATCAGCCCGGAGGGGTCCCCTTTCCTAGGGGGCCACCATTTCTACTCTTCCAGGGCCATCCCCAGGGGGAGAGGCGATCCCAGCTGAAGCCAGAGCTAGAGGTGGTCCTGGTGGGGCAGGGTGTAAGGGGGCCCAGGCTGAGCTGAGTGTGGGGACCCTGGTCGAGCCCAGGTGGGGGAAACTAAGCACCCACGGTGTGCTGGGCACTCACTACACCTCGTTCTCACGTCTCGCAGCGTTGTTCCTGTCTGGAGAGCGCAGATGAAGACCTAGGCCTCTGAGATGTGAGGCCGCTTGGGCTAAGATCCCAGAATCGGGATATGATGGGGTTGGGATTTGAACCCATGTAAGTGGGTAACAAGGAAAAAAATTTTAAACTGTAATGTTTGAAAACATGCTATTTATTTTTGAACATTCTCTATTTTTAAAAAATCAATTATAAAGGCAGGCGGGGAAAAATTCAAAAATGGTCTAAAAGAAGGTAAGTTTGAAAATCATGCCTCCCTGTTCCCTCCCCTGTTGTCCATCGCGCCCCCGATTTCCGCTCCCTTTAGCATGCACCCAGAGGTGGGGTTGCTGGGTTGTACGGTCGGTCTGTTTGTAATTATTTGAGGAGCTGCCACGCTGTTTTCCACGGCGGCTCCGCACTCCGCGTGCCCATCCTCAGGGCACAAGGCATCCGCCTCTCCACTTCCCCGCCCACACTTGCTTTCTGTTATTGGTGTTGCTGGTTCTGTAAGAGTCACCGAAATGGTGTGAAGTGTAGTTCTGATGGCACGTCTTTAGTGCTACATGATGTCGGGCATCTTTCATGTGTTTGTCGGCCATTTGTGTGCCTTCTTTGGGGAGATTTTTATGCAAGTCCTTGGCTGGTTTTTCAATTGGGTGGTTTGTGGGTTTTTGTCGTTGTTGAGTTGTAGACGTTCTCTCTATGTTTTGGCCATTGATTCTTTATCAGATATTGGATTGGTAAATATGTCCACCCATTCTGTGGGTTGGCTTTTTATTCTCCTGAGGGTGTCTTTTGATGCACAGAATTTTTAATTTTGACGAGGTCCGATTGGTCTGATTTTTGTGTTGTTGTTGCTGGTGCCTTTGGTGTCATACCCAAGAAGTCATTGCCACGTTCAGTTTAGGGAAGTTTTAGTCCTGTGTTGTCTTCTCAGAGTGTGAGAGTTTCAGGTTTACACTTAGGGCCTGGGCCCCTTTTGAATTAATGTCTCTATACCGTGTCCTTCTTTTGCATCTGGATACCCAGTTTTCCCCTCACCATTGGCTGAGAAGACCGTCTTTTCTCCATTGACTAGTCTTGGCATCTTTGCCAAAACCATTCGATCACACGCATGGGAGCTTATTTCTGTGCGCTCCGTCCCATTTTTCCATGCGTCTCTGCTTGTGCCCGCACCACACTATTTTGATTCATATAGTAAGTCTGTAGTGAGTTTTGAATTCAGGAAGTGCGAATCCAACTTCGTTCTTATTTTTTAGGATTGTTTTGGCTATTTGGTGTCCCTTGAGATTCCACATGGCTTTTCAGATGCTTTTTATTTCTGTCCCCCCCAAAATCATTGAGATTTTGATAGGGATTGCATGAAGTAGGTAGATTGTTTTGGGGAAGTAATGACGTTTTAGAAACATTAGTTCTTTCAATACATGAGCATGTGATGTCTTTCCCTTTATTTGTCTTTAATTTCTTTTCAGAAATGTTTTGTAGCTTTTATTTTACAAGTCTTTTTCCTGCTTGGTTAATTATTCCTACATTTTTTTTGTTTTTTGGTGATGCTATTGTAAATGAGATTTTCTTAATTTCTTTTTCAGCTGGTTCTTTGTTAGTGTTCAGAAACTTAACGTGTTTTTGTGTGTTGGTTCTGTATCCTGCTACTTCGCTGAACTGATGATTAAGTCTAACCATGGTTTTTGGAATTTATTAATTCTAACCGTGAAATTCTAGGGGTTTTCTACACGCAAGTTCATATCATCTGTGAGCAGATGTAATTTTACTCCTTCCCCCACTGGGATGCCTGCTATTTCCTGCTCTCACTCACTCGGTCTGACCAGGACGCCCATGCTGCACTGAGCAGGAGTGGCACAGGCAGCTCCATTGCCTCCTCCTGGTCCTACGGGAAGAGCGCGCCTTCTTTGCCCATCGAGTCCATCATTTGCTGAGGGTTTCTCATGTATGGCTGGTATTGCGTTGAGGTAGTTACCTTCTACTGCTAGTTTGTTGAGTGTTTTCTTTTAAAAAAAGGATTTTATTTATGTATTTTCAGAGAGAGGAGAAGGGAGGGAGAAAGAGAGGGAGAGAAGCATCGATGTGCAGTTACCTCTCGCACGCCCCCATCTGGGGACCTGGCCTGCAACCCAGGCATGTGCCCTGACTGGGAATCGAACCGGTGACCCTTTCTGTTTGCAGGCCGACCCTCAATCCACTGAGCCACCCCAGCCAGGGCAAGTGTTTTCTTTTTTCATGAAAGGGTGTTGAATGTAGTCAAATGTTTTTCTGCCTCAGTTGAGATCATGTGGTTTTTCCCCATTCATTTTGCTGATATGGTATATTAATTACATTGATCAGTGTTCATATGTTAAATTATCCTTGCATCCCAGTAATAAATCCCAGTTGGTTATTGTATATCATCCTTTAAACACGTGGTGCAGTCTATTTTACGCTCGAGGTTCAGTGTCATAGATGTGCTTGCCTATTTATTTCAGATCAATCTCCTCCTGTTATGGGAGAAGACCAGGTTGGTCTTGCTCACCACCATTTCCCAGAACCACATGCAAGGCTTAGCACAGTGCGAGGACTCACCAAATGCTGAATGAATGAATGAATGAATGAGCAAACAGGAAAATGATGGAAAGAAATGAACCCAAATAGATAACTGTATCAGATTGTGGCTGATTCCAATTTTCTTTTTATACTTTCATTTTTACACATGTTTATCCTGATTTTATTTTATAATCAGGTAAAAATCAAATACATGTTATTTTAATGATAGAAGGAGAGACTGCTCTGGACACTTCGAGGAGACAGGATCGAAAGGCACATCAGGGCAAAAACCTGCTCAGGAGGCTGCCGGGATGCCCAGGGGTGGGATGGTGTCAAAGGGGTGTGTGTACCAGGGGCAGCGGGGGTGGAGCCTCCATTTCCTCATCTAGAAGATTGTACTAATAGCCTTTCCTGGACTTAAAATACAAAGTTCCAATGAAAACAGCTATCATTTATTGAGACTCATTCCATGCTCTTTACTCTCCTGTTGAATGGCCCTCCATTCCCAGTTGAGGACCATTATCCTTATTTTCCAGGTGGGGACACTGAGACCGTGGCCCACTCAAGTCCTAGCTCAGCCACAACGCAAACTGTGTGTTCCACAGCAAGTGGATCTGAGCCTCCGCTTCCCTGTCTGTATAACGGGAATAACAACCGTCCCTACATTTTGGGGTGTTGCATGGAGTCAATAGAATTGTACAAAAAAGCTCACAGCTTTCCAGCAAGGATGGGCCGCCTAGGCGAGCTGCCCATCACCACCATTACCAACAGAGGTGACGTTGTGTTCCTAGGGTCATGAAGCAAACAAGTGGCTGAGCTACAGTTCCACCCAGGTTTCTCGGACCCCAGAGCCCAGCTCCTCCCAGGTCCTGGTGTGAGGCGCTCCTATGCTCCTCAAGAGCCCTGGATGGCAGGTGCCTGCCTGGAGCATAGTAGGGCTCCATGTGAGAGGGGCCTGCCCAGAGCTTCTCCCTGTTGTGCAGTGTGGACCGGGAGGCGTCAGGGATCCGGCCCTGGTGGGGATTTCCAGCCCCTGTGTCCAGTGCAGCCGGCCGTTTCCCAGCAGCCGCTGCCGAGCTGCTAATGGGCCACCCTTCATAACAATACTCTGTGATAACAGACAGATTTAATTAAAAAGAACACACGCCCTCCTCTGCAGGGTGGCTGCAGCCAGGGTGTGGGGCTTGCAATTAAAACTCAGCTCTATAAAGTCAGCGCACAGGCGTGGGTGCCTGGAGCCGGGTTTTCTAAAAAGAACACCCCCGCCCTTGTGTCCCCATGTTATTTATCGAGTTAATTTTGTCCTCTGGCCGCGTGGTGAACCAACTCGGAGCCCCCAGCCCCGACCCTGACTTGCCTCCCAGGCTGTGCCCCGGCACACACTTGCCTCCTCTGGGGAGCAGCGAGGCCGCGGATGCCGGCTATAAACGAGAGACACCCGGGCCAGACTCTGCCTGCCTTTGAGATGTCGGGCAAGTGACTCACCCCTCCCGGATCTTCTGCTTCTGCATCACGAAATGGCGCAGGAGCTGAAGCTGCCTCCTGAGGCTGCACGGAGCCCGGATGAGGCGCCCAGTGAGCGCTCAGAAAATGTTGGCTGTTGTTCTTGCCGGTACCATGACCACTAATGGCGGGAGCTTCTGGACAAAGCCCAGGAGGCCTTGGTGAGAGGGCGGCTGGGGCCGGCCACTCAAAGCCGTAGATGTAGCAATTTAGAGTGGAGACTTTGGAGGCCGACGATCCAAGTTTGAATCCTGATTCTGCCACTCCCTAGCTGTGTGGAGGAGGGTGAGTGACTTCCCCCCTCCGGGCTCTGTTTTCTCATCTGTAAAATGGGAATGAGAACAGACCCTTCCTCTTAGGTTGCGGCATGAGGGATCTGCATGCCGGCCACAGTAGCAGGCACAGAGTAAACCTCAAATGCGGTGGGCTCTGGCGCCGTGGCCCACGAGAATGGTGTTTAAGGCTGAGTGAAGAGGTCACAATGCCTGGCTTCCTGGCCTGGCTCTGGGCAGAGTTTCTGGGAGGACCTCAGACCTGCACCCAGCAACTGTAGGCCCCCCCCCCACCTGTTTACTCCCCAGGTGCCCACCGCCTGGGGACAGGGGGGCTGCCTTGCACATAGATGGCCTGATAGCAGGGCCTGCGAGACAAAGCTATCGGAGGCGAGGACGACAGGATGCTGAATGGGCTTCTCCGAGCAGGCAGGCGCAGAGTTGCATTCGGCACGGATTTAATTAAAAAGACTCAAATCTTTCTGATAATCCTCCCAGCAACGGCTGGAGCAGGGCCTGAAGCAGGCTCCCTGGCAACGGCGCATCCTGCCGATAAAGAACTTTAGGGGGGAGGGACAGAGTGAGCCCCCTTGGCTGGCCCAACATTGCTGCTATCAGCCCTGCCCATCGCCCAGCCAGAGAGGGGTGGCAGCCTGGGAGGCAGCTGCCACCATTCCCCACCCCCAGAACAACCCCTCCCCATTCTGTGTCCCCTCCCCCCTCTCCTCACCAGGGCTGCTGTGCTCCTGGACTGAGCTCCTGCCTGGCATTCACACCTACTCCTCCAGTCCCGCTGCCCAGCCCTTTGCCTGTCCCCTGCCACTCCTGTGTATGGGACTGAGGCTGGGGTGCCCCACAGGGTGCTCCTGGCCTGGGCAGTCTCTGCTCTGCTCTGAGGCTTCCCCCAGAGGGGAGGGTGTGGCCAGGCTCCTAGTCCTCAGTGGTACTGCTCCCTCCCATCTCCCAGCCTTGCTGTGCCGGTCCCTCTGCCCAGGTTCCCCATTTGGATTTGGATTTCTACCTTCAAGCCTCAGCCCAAGGTGTCCCTCCTTGCCCTCCTCTGAGTCCCAAGCACCCAGGCCCGACAGAAAACAGGGACCCAAGGAACATATGATTGAATGCATGCATGCACGCATGAATGGATGGATGAATGAAGCAGACGTGTGAGCCTGAGCTTGGCACTGCGCTCTGCCCGACACCAGCCTCACTCATCACCAGCAGGGAACCTGGCAGCCAGTGTCTTCTCTGCCCTTCAGTTTCCTCCTGCTCATGAGGGGCAGCCATCGGAAAGGTGGCCCACCCTGCCTGGGGATGGGGTGTGATCCCTGCCAGTGTGTCAGCCTCTGTCCCCACCCTCCAGTCACCCCTCAGTAGGGGCCCAAGGAACGTTCCAGGGTGCTTCCATGCAGGGTGCATCCAGCACCACACAGCCCAGGCTTTGGCTCCCCTGGACCAATAGCAGAGCTGAGATGAGGCTTCTTCTCTGTCCTCTTCTCCCCAGACCCTGCCTCACCTTGGAATCCATGACAAAATATTTTAAATGTAATTATTTAAAATATGTTTAAATTCGCATGGTTCAAAGGTATTTATGGGTAGACAGAACAGCAAAGTCCCAGTTCCCTCCGCCACCCAGAACCGCTGCCATCAGCTCCGTGGGTCTCCTTCCTGAGTTTCTTTATGCACGTACATGTCTCAGTAGGAAGAGGAGGCGCGATCAAAACAGTGCTGTGTCCCAGGGTCTCAGTCTTCCTCTCTTCATCTACTTCGTCCTGAAGGTCTCTCCATGTCGCTCCGTGTGGTTGGGTGCCCTCCTTTCAACAGCCGTGTAGTATTCTGCTGTGCAGAAGGTCTTGACTCATTATTATTAACACAGCTCAGGGGGAGAGCCTTGGGAATGAATCATCGGATTGTCGGCGGAACAACTCCTAGGATAGAACTTTCTGGGCTGAAGTGTGAAATTCGTCATCATGCAGCAACCTCATTCATTCAACCATCCTTCCGTCCATCCATCCTTCCTTCCATCCGTCCATCCATCCATCCATCCATCCATCCTTCCATCCATCCTTCCATCCATCCATCCATCCATCCATCCTTCCATCCGTCCTTTCTTCCTTCCTTCCTTCCTTCCTTCCTTCCTTCCTTCCTTCCATCCATCCAGTTTGCCTACTATGTGCCAGGCAGTAAGTGGGGTACAGAGCGCCAAGTGGTCCAGGTCTGATCCTTGCCTCTCACAGTGTTAAGTGTCTGCTCCATGGGCTCTGCTGCCTCCAGAACCTGTCCTGGCTCCCTGTGGCCACCGGCTCACATTGACTCCCAGCCTGAAGTGTAAGGTTCCCTGTCCTTTCTCATATAGCCTGGTTTGTCCTTATGTTCCCGCCCAAAGCTTTCACCATCTCAGGCTTCCTTACTCACTCTTGGAGGCTCCACCTCTGGGCGACTCCAGAGAGTAAGCCCTGTGTTGGGTGGGCACCCTCGCCTAGCATGCCTTTGATATGCTGGGCTGCTGGGCTGTGCTGGGGAGCGCTGGCTTTGGAGCCAGGCCGCTAGGGTTCAAATCTTCTCCCCGTTGTCCTTGAACCCTGTGGCCCCAGGCAAACCACCTACCCTCTCTGGCCTCAGCTTCCTCATCAGAAAAATGGGGACAAGAGTCTGACCTGCCTCTAGGCTTGTGGTGAGGAGGAGAGGAGCCCAGGCCCCCAGAGCAAGCACGGGCAGGAGCAAGCGGGCCTCACGCTTGTTCAGCCCCTCCTGGCGGCGGCAGCTGGCCCTACTCCACAGAGGAATAAGTGCAGGCCTGGGAGGCACAGCCAGGTTCGGAATCCAACGCTGTTTGGCTCCATGGTCCTTCCTCTCAGTCACCATCCTCTCTGGCCTCGTGGGGGTCCCTGTCAGCATGGTGACACCCACTCTGCCTGCCATGGGGGACTTCCTACCGGGCTCTGCCTTCTGGATCCTCTCAGCCCCTTTTCCCTTGCTGGGTGCTGGCCTCTTTCTGTTCATTCACTCACTCTCTCATTCACCTGTGCCAGAAACTGTGCTGGGTGCCCAGGATCCAGCAAGGAACAAATGGATGCTACCTGTGAAGGTCAGAGAATGGGGGCTGCCAACGGTGCACGGAGAGAGGGGAGCCAAGAGAAGGGAAAGCCTCAAAGGAAGGTTCTGGGTCAGGAAGCTGAGACAGGACAGGGGTGGCCCTGGAACCAGGAGGCTGGGAGGAAGAGCCTTGTGGGGAGAGGGAGGTGGGCACAACTGGTGGGGGCATTAGGAGCAGGGGAGGCAGGAGGGTGGCAGGGCTGCCCAGGACCACCCTGGGAAGTTGGCCTGTGCAGGGGAGGAGCAGTGGGAGGGGGCAGCTGCTGGGGGGCAGAGTCTGAGAACATTTTTTAAAGTGGGGAGAGGCCTGTGCAGGATAATTGGCCAAGGGAAGCTGGAGAGAAAGAGAGAAGCCTTCGGTGGGGGGCTGGAGGCAGAGCCCAGCAGAAGGGGCTGGCCACAGGCCAGGTGGGTCCCATGATGGGGGACTTAGGTTTGAGGCCCTAAGACGTCAAGGGGACTTCTGAAGGGCTGGGAAGGAGGGGCTGTGGGGGAGTGGGGGGCCCTGGCGAGGTCTCCCCAGTGATGCTTGGCTGCCACGGCCACAGCACGGAGCAGACAGCAAGGTTCCCCTTCAGGGACCAGGGACAGGGAGATGAAGCTCACAGGACGTCGGAGCTGGACCCCCGCCCCTGCCATCCCCTTTCTGTTCATGTCTCTGTCTCCCCACCAGGCTCTAAGCATCATTCTTCCCTCATCTCCTGGGCCCAGGGCCAGGGACCATTCATTCCAGACCATTCCCGCCCTAACATCCCACGGGCTTCCTGGGCAAGGCCGTCTCCAGGGTGGGAGCCAATAAAGAGGATCCTGAGTGGGTTTCAGAGACTTCAAACACTGCCCCCCCCCTTCAAAGTGATGAGGAAGAGGAAGATCAGGGAGCGGAGGGAGGAGAGGGAGGGGAGAGGCGGGCTGGGCCGGGGATCCTGTGCACACAGGCAGAGCCAGCATGGGTGGGGCACTGAGTAGACATCCTCATCTGGTCTGGGAAGCACCCCAGTGACACAGGAACGGGCATTATGTCCACTGAACAGAGGAGGAAACTGAGGTTGGAGAGGGTGGCAGTTTGCCTGAGGCCAGACAGCTGTGGAGCCAGGATCTGATGACCTGAGGCCAGGCCTCTGATGGGCTCACATCAGCCAGGATGGATCCTGCAAGCCCTCAGCCCTCCATGCTGGCCTCCACCCCCACCCACTCACCTGCCCCTCCTTGGTCTTCCCTTCCCTCAGAGCCTACATTCAGCAGGGGCAGGGACAGGGGTCACAGAGGGTGTCAGCATCCAAACCCACCCCAGGGGCTCAAGGGCCCGTTGATGTGGGGGCACATCAGAAGGGAGCACACCCAAGCTCCCCTGCCTGCTCTCTAGCCCTGCCCACTGTAGGCCCGCCTCCCTCAGGATGAATGCTACAGGGCACCCTCCAAGCTCTCACCAATTGTCCAGGCCCCAGGCCACCTGATCTGCTGAGACCCAAACCAGAGGGACAGACATGGTAAGAGGAGCTGTCCTAGAGCCCCAGGGACTGCACCTGCATCCTCAGTTTACCTCACCCATCTAGTCATGGTGCGGGGGTGCAGAGTTTGGGGAACAGAGGGCAGACAGCAAGGTTGTGCTCCAGGGCTGTGCAAAATGAGAAAGACCCCAGGGCCTTCTGTCACCCCTGCCCCTAAAAATGTCACCCTTTCTTCCAGTCCCGTCACCAGGACATCTAGGCCTTGGTCCTCACCTGCTGGGAGTGAGGTGCGGTGAGGAGGCTGCAGGGGATGATGGGAGCTTATGAGACCTGTATGCAGGGGTGTCAGGTGCTGAGCCCAGCTGGAGAAGCCTGGGGTGGGGGCAAGGGCAGAGGGCCAGAGCCCCCATGGGCCAGAACCAAGCCAGGACCCACCTCCATTCCAAGATGAGGTTCCTGAGCCATTTAGGTTCTGTGCAAATTAGGAAGCCCCACCCCACCCCACCCCACCCCATGTGCTTACTGGAAGAAGATTGGCATTTTTTCTAATGGGGTGCTTGACTTTGCCCCCCATTAGAAAACATTCCCGCACATTGCTCATTAGTGTGTAAGAACCCTTTGTGAGCCAGCACTTGCGGGGCCGAGGGGCGGTGAGGATAGTGCCAGCCTCCCTGGGCATCAGTAAGAGATCTGTAAGAGGGGTGGTTCTGGAGTGTTCTGCTGAGGATCCCGTGTCTGAGGTGGACATAGTGCACCAGCAGCAGCTTCCGGGCCGCAACTGGGCTGTCCAGAGTAGACTGGTAGCAGAAATCGTAGTCCAGACCGGTGAGGGGTTGTTCTGAGACCCTGGGACTCTGAGTGCAGGACAGCTGTGGGCTATTCCCAGAGCCCACTCATCAATGGGGGGTGGGGGGTGTATCTCTGAATGTGAATTCGAGAGCACTGTGCCAGGAGGCACAGCGGGGGGCATGAAGGGGTAAAGGGGCCAGGCCTGTCCCAGGCAGAGTGAGAAGCTTAGTGGAGGGTGGAGGGGAACGGGGTTCCAGGGAGACAGATGCCACATGACCCTGCAGTGGTAAGTTGAGGCCGCATCACAAGAGGACTTAAAGAGGGGAGGTCACCAGGGCAGGGATGTGAGCCCTGAGCTGTGGGCTGCTCTGCCCTCTGGCGCTGCTCTGAGCTCTGCTGGAGGCTCCAGACTGCCGTGCCCCGGGTCTCCTCCAGGGAGCCGGTCAGTGGTCTGGGCTGGGGCCAGGAAATGGCTATTGTCAATAAACTTCCAGGTGAGTCTGATGCTTGTTTGGGATGGGAACCAGGATGGTGGGGAAGGGGTGTGAGGGCCAGGTCTCCAGGAGCGCCGCGCCCTGGGCCGACTGTGCCTGGACATCTGCCCCCTGCCCGCCCTGTCCGGCTTCCCGGGTGTCACCAGATCTCCACCACTTGGCCCATTGACCAGCCCATTAATCACCCATTTTGTAGAGAAATAATTAGCTTCTCTTCCTTTTAATTGAAAAAGTTATGAAAGTAACACACACAATACCTATTTATTTTTTAAAAAACAGGGAAAAATGACAAATAAAAGAAAATCAAAACCATTCATAATCCTATCACCTGGGGACTGTCAGTATTTAAGATATTGGCATCTGTCTTCCAGGAAGATGCATTTTGATTCATCCAACAAATGTTTATGAGGCCCAGCAGTGACATGAAGTGACACAGATAAGCCGTGTATGCATGAGACACACGCACAGACACGCTTCCTTTCTGGACGATGGCATCACGCTAGTTTGCCTTTTAGCAACCTGACAATTTTGACAGCTCTTCCGTGGGAAAATACATATGCATATATTTAGCATAACTTTCTCATTTCTCTAAATAAAAGAAAAACAAGATAAAAAATGTGAAAGTACAGATAGTTATACTCCCTCATAGTTTTTTTTTTTTTTGGGGGGGAGGGCATCTTTTCTGAATTGTTGTGCATGCGGAGAGAAATGTATTGTTCCCACAACTGCCAATACACCATGACTACGGCCTGGCATTCGCTTTTCTGACTTCCCCGTAGTCTCTGGGATGGGTCCACACCGGCACGCGAAGGTCTCCCTAATTCTGCTTTGTGCTGCCTAGGATGGGTGTGCACCTGTTTATTCGGCCCCTTCCCTAAACTTTTGCTTGTAACTAGTTTTCCCCGTGTTTGCAAACACTGCCTCATTGGAATACTCTTCTGTGTGGAACTTGTCTACTTCTCCATGCCAGAGACCTAGAAGCAGAAATGCTGGGCAGAGGTACATTTAATGCATGTATTTTAAAGGCTGTCCGTCTGCATCGCCTCCTCCAGAAAGCTGCCCCGTGGCCCTCGCCCGCAGTGCGTGAGAGCGTCTTTCCCGCACCCTCACCAGCACTGGGTGTTACCATTCTTTCAATCTTGACCAAGCTGATAAGCAAAATGGGCTATCTTTCTTTTTCAACATTTCTTTTTTTTTTTAAGATTTATTTATTTTTAAAGAGAGAGGGGAAGGGAGGGAGAGAAACATCGATGTGCGAGAGACCTCATTGGTTGCCTCTCACACGCCCCCTACTGGGGACTTGGCCCACAACCCAGGCATGTGCCCTGACTGAGAATCGAACCAGTGACCTTTGGGCTCACAGGCCAGTGCTCAATCCACTGAGCCACACCAGCCAGGGCAAGATAGTCATTTTTAAAATAGATTTTTACAGTAATCAATCTTCCCATCCAGTAAAATACCTTGTCTCTACAGTTATTTAAAAGTTATTCTATGTCCCTCAATAAAGTTTTTTAATTTCAGAGGTCCTGCACATTTCTGGTTCTGCTTATTTTTAGGCATTTGGTACTTTTTAAATAGCTTTTATAAATGGGATTTTTTTTCCCCATTAGATTTTCTAACTGCTTGCTACTGAAGTATAGCAGTTATTTCTTCTTACTGGTCTAACCACTAAGTATCTTACCAAACTCTCTTTTCAGCTCTCATAATTTTTTACTCAGTTGTGTTGCATTTTAGAGACAAACAGCATCTTCATTTGCAAATGGTCATTTGTTTTTCAATACCGATGCTTCCTCTGAGCTCACTGGTACTGAGTACATTGAGTACCACCTCACTTAGCTCCTGATTATCTGGAGTGAGTGGGCTGTAGTCTAGGAACCATGAATAACCCAGATGTGGCTCAGTCACAGTGGGCACCACTTCAACCACTGGGGGTGACCATGAAGAGAAGGGTGTGTAAACCTGTGTCTGTGTCCCGAAAACAAAAGGAGGAGGACGGCCACTGTCACAAGCATCCTTGTCGGCATCCCGGGCTGGCTGATACCGTTACAGAACAGACCCGGGGAGGGGGGCGAATGATATACTATTACCGAATGGACCCACCCTTGTGCTCCGGGGGACCCCACCCTATACCAGGCTCGCCTTGCCCACCGCCAGGGAAAGACGTCTCTCAATACCAAAGATTGCTGAAAAGGAAAGGGATTATTTATTTAAAGAGTTATACAGACTTAAGAGTAATGACTTAATGCCTTCATTGAGATCCCAAAGTCCTTTAGAACACCCACAAACGCACAGACCTTCCCTCCCCCCTGCCCCGTCCAGGGTACCGTACCTCAGGAAGAGAAGTAGAAGTCTGTGGCTCAGGCAGCCCCTCAGTTCCGGCACCATCAGCTGTGTCAGCGCCGAGACCTCCAGCTAATCCAAACCCACGTGGCACCTTCTCTTGGCCCACCAGCAAGAGCCCTTTCACCTCTTTCCTTCCAGGCAAAGCCTCTCCTGCTTCCTAAGCCACGTGGCAAAAGGAGCACCCTAAAGCCACGTGGTTCACCCCTGCTAAAGCCACGTGGCTCTTCTCTGCTCAAGCCTCGTGCTCCCAAAAAGACCCAGCCTGGCTGCCGTGCCTGGGTTTAAATCCCCAGCGCAAATCTTCCTCTGCTGGTACCATTTCTGACTCCCCTCACAATTGGCCACACCTGCCGGCATTCCCATATTTTCCAGCTTTACTGGGCTGCCAATAGTGAGTCTGGGCAGGTGTGGCCCCTGTGGTATGGAGCCAATCATCTCCAAGCTCTGATGCAGGCTCTGTGACCAGGGGGAGTTGCCTCCTAGTTACATCCTGGGTTGAAGTCACTCCCATTCCCCTGGCTCAGAGCATGGCCACAGCTATTTAACATATCCATGAAACCAGTTAAAGGTTGTAGATATGTTAAACCACCATTCTAGAGGTTATCTGCAAAACTTGCTATTCAAAACAACTCTCAATGGTCCTGCTCCATGTGTCCCATTCCCCAGCTCAGACTTGTGGGGGTGAGAACATCCTCTATACATATATTTTTCTAATATTTCCTGGACACCAAGTTCTGGACCCCATTACAAAGCCCTATTTGGGGCCCCCCATTTGCCCCCCCCCCCCGTTACAATATGTCTACTGCTGGTCTTTCACTCTTTCTTTTCTTTCGTGTTTAAATTTTTATGAGAGTTTATTTGAGCCAAATTAATAGCATATGCCGGGGAATAAGATCTCAAATGCTCTGGGGAAGAAGAGTTTTTGCAGGTCGGTGTTTTGCTCTTTAAGTACAGAGTCCGCCTAACAGTTGCACTGATGATGGGCGTTGGCTGTGAGGGAGGCACCGGTAGCTTTCCTTCCTGCTGACCAGGCACTCCTGGGACAGGTGCTGTTTAATCACAGTGGGTTATGCTTCTGAGGCTCCTCTTGGTGCCCTGGGAGGGAGTTTGGTTTCGTAGTTCCCATGAATGTTTCAGGTGAGATTGCTCTCTAGGGCTTATGCTGCCACCTTTGTTGGGTTATGGCACTAGATTTGTACCGGCTTCGTAGAATTGTCAGTGAAACTTTCCGTCTTATTCTCTGGAAAGTAGCGATGACACGTCAATGATCTACTCTTTGTGAGATCTCATAAAACCGTCGGGGCCTGGTGCCATTTGAGGGTCATCTTTTTAAAACTGAAATTCCACTATGCCACGTGCGTTCCGACAGCTTCCCGTTGGTCACAGGAGAAAGTACACACTCCTGACATTCAAGGTGCCGTTGGCATGAACTCTGCACCAGCTGTCACCTGCCCCCCCTCTTGCACTCTGGCCACACCTGGCTCCTCTTCTTCGAATTCTTGTGGAACGGCATCCACGGTGGCAATATTGTTGTATCACTGAGCAATCTCCTTTGTGTGTGGACGTGTGCTGGCCCTGGGCAGGAAGAACCCCGGCCCCGGTGTCTGTGTTGCAGTTTGGCTATCGGGGAAGCAGGTGAGTGAACAGACCTTATGGGGACAGAGATGGGCATTGTGGGAGCATTGGGAAGGGCAACCTGACTCAACCCAGAAAGGAGGCTTCCGGGAGGAGGTGGCCCTAGATTTAGACTTCCATGATGAGAAGTGGGGACAGGTCACTCCAGGATAAAAGATACCATGGGCCAAGGATGACCAGCACAGCCTCCATCCTGTCCTCTCAGGATGATTGCAGTTACTTCCAAGCATGTCACGTCACTCCCCTATGGAAAACCCACTAACGGCTCCGTAAGCCCTGGCCCACGTGGTTCATTTGGTTGGAGCATCGTCCCATAACTGAAAGGCTGTGGGTTCAATTCCCAGTCAGGGCACATGCCAGTTGCGGGTTTGATCCCTGGTCTGAGTATGTGCGGGAGGTGGCCAATCGATGTTTCTCTCTCTCCCTTCCTCTCTCTCTAATGGCAATGAAAAAAATGTCCTCAGGTGAGGATAAAGAAATAAAATTAAATAAGTAAAAAAAACCAACAACCGCTCACTTACTCTCTACCTTTACTTTATATTCCTCCATGCCAGTAAAACCTCCTGATATTATATACACACCTATACATGTGTATATTATAATATATGATAGGATATATTATATACACACACACACGCGCACTTATGATTTTTCTGCCTGCTAGAACCAGGTAGTCAGGCACTGTGCTCTTGACCAGTGGGAACCACTAGTGTGTTGTGGTATTTTAATAATAATAATGAGCCCTGGCTGGTGTGGCTCAGTGGACCGAGTGCGGGCCTGCAGACTGAAGGGCTGCTGGTTTGATTCCCAGTCAGGGCACGTGCCTGGGTTGTGGGCCAGGTCCCCAGTAGGGGGCGCATGAGAGGCAACCACACATTGATGTTTCTCTCCCTCTCTTTCTTCCTCCCTTCCCCTCTCTCTAAAAATAAATAAAAAAATCTTTAAAAAATAATAATGAACATGGACTCTTGTTCTTCAAGGTATTCATGGTCCAATGGAGGCAAGGGACCAATGATAAGACATAGACACATTCACAGGATTCCAATGCAAGCAGAAAAGGAAGGCTTCCTGGAGGAGGCTGCATGTGAACTGGGTCTGGCAGGTTGGGGAGCAGGGGGTTCTTGGGGATTAGGGTGAGACACTCCTGGCTGACGGTCTGCAACAGGCAGAGGAGGGACCCAGGATGCATGAAGGTTAAGAGTGAGAGGTGGGGCTGGAGGCAGTAAGACAAAGTCTGAACTTCCCTCTGAGGACAGTGGGGAGCCACAGCAGGCTGTTTGGCAGGCCTGATGCGATCAGATTGGCCTCTTGGAACGTCAGTGTGACTGCACTGGGGAGGAGGCCCAGGAGGGGGCAGGAGCGGAGGCGGCACTGGCCATGCTGATGGGGGTGACAGAAGTCTGCCATATGGGCTCCTTCCCTGTGCCTGGGTGGGGCTGGGGTGTCCAAAGTCTCCTTTGACTCCTTCTCTCCTGTAGCTCCTGGGGTGGGGGAAAATAGCCGGCGTCCCCTCCTCAAACTGCTGTGGTCCCCAGCCCTGCCCAGCCAGGCTCAGGTCCAGCTCCAGCCCTAGCCCCAGCAGCTAGTCCTGGTGACACTGGGTCCTGAGGCCGAGGAGCGGCTGCGGGGCAGCTGGCCTCAATTAGCTGGGGAGCCGGGTCTGGACAGTGTCATTAGGGAAAACCAGAGCCGGCCGTAAACTCTAATGAATGCATTAATGGAAGGCTTGTACGCCTCAAAGGGGGAAAAAAAGCGGGTCTAAATAAAGTTATTAACACAGCCCACCTGTGTTCGGCTCTTGGCCTATATTGTTCAAATAGCCCATTAACTCCTGAAGCATCCAGTCTTGAAAGTGAGCCCTGCCTCTCTGAAGCAGACGTTTAACTGCGTTCATATAATTCAATTAGATTCCACAGTCGTGGTCCAAAGGCATTCTCTGGGCTTTCATCTTGGTAATGGCCTGCAGGCCAGAGTGGGGAACAGGGGGTTAAAAAGAGGGGCTTGGAACCTGCCTTTTGGCCTGACTCACCCCATCACCTGGAGGGGCCTGCAAATGAGTTTCCTGGGGCAGAACGCATCCATCATGCGCCCAGGTTCTGGAATGATCTTCTAGGCCTGGAATTCGAACCCAGACCCTTTCAGGGCATTCTCTGTCCAGTATCAAGCCCCCCCCCCCCCGTCAAGCCCCTCCCCATCCTGCTCTGTCCCCCTTGTCTTGTGGTCCAACAGCCCTAGGACCCTCACCCCCCACTCAGCCAACCCTATTAATAAAGAGTTAAGAAAATTCATTAGGAAGTGGGCCTTTTATAGATTCTGCGAAAGCCTTCTTTCTACTTCTGTCACTGAAAAAGGATAAAAACCCTTTTATCACTCTACAACTTGTTAATGGTCCACCCCGGGAGCACTTCATCTGTAATAAACATCTTCACAAAATATGCATCCCCAGGGAGGAGCCGCTAATTTCCTCAAGGCCTCACACATATAAGGGTTTTATTGCCTGCAGGTGCTTCATGATATTGCGTGGACTTCTAATAAACGTCCAGTAAACTGCAGGTAGCGCCTTGGAGAGGGATGGGCCCATGCACCTGTCCACAAAGGCCCTCCACACGCCGCACCTCCACCTTCCATGGCCCAGCCCTGGCACGGTCAGCTCCGGAGACCAGCCTGCCCCTCGGGACGCCTGAAGGTAAGTTCTTACAGCTCTGAGCTCCGTGCGACCCACTTAAAGAGGGTGGGCGAGACGGGACAATTCCGCGCCGGAACCCACACACCTTGGCGGGAAGGGCAAGCACACAAAGAGCACACAAATTCTCTGCTTTATTTCTTGGTTTCCTTTCCTTGTTCACTGTGGGGGAGTTGCCCCCCGTTAGAATCTGCTGCGGAAATGTGATTAGCGACAAATTTGACTTCCCATTTTCTTAATAACTGAGATGGAGAGAAAAGAAAGCTTGCCTCTCTTAAGTGCGATTCGTAGGAAATGTGTTTTGCATATCTGCAGGGCAATTTTCGGGATGTTAAAAATAATTGCTAGAAAAATACGTTGGCGCTCAGTCACTAGGAAAAAGATTACTTAAGGAGCAGTTTTCATCAGCATTCCGCCAAGTAATTAGAAGTTTGCATTTAATAAATATCTCTCTAGTCTCTGGGATTCTTTCCAAGTTGTGGAAATTAATCGTGAGGTTATGTGCTGGGTGTCTGTTTGCAGATACGGTGACATGTGGCAGGGGGAGCTGGGGATGCCACGAAGGGCTCTTTCGAGGGGCAAGCCCCAGGCTCCTGGGGTTCACAGAGGCCCAGGGAAGGGAGATGGGAACTCGCACGGCTCTGCGGCCCCTTCCAGGACAAGGGGCCTCTAAGAACCAAAGGTCAGGATGGTCTGTTCATCTTCTAAATCAAAGACAGCTGATGCTGCTTCTAGGCACCTCCAAGGTGGCGGGTCTCTGAGTGACATGACCCGAAGTCCATGCGGGGCTGGAAGCTTCTGTGAACTTGGCTTCGTTCAGATCTGTAAATGCTGAGCGTTGGAGTTCAGCTGCCATGGCCCAGCCCGCTCAGTGCCCAGGCCGGCTTGGGGCATGCACACTCTACACTCTGCCCGGGGGTGCTGCTCAAGTTTAGGGAGAGGACCACTGTAGGCAGCCCTTCTGCGACCCTGGGTTCTGTAGGCACCCTACACAGGGGCCGTGGAGGCTTCTGGAAAGGGGAGGTCCCCCAAACCTTTCTGGAAGCATTGAGGAGAAAAGTGTAGTTAGCTATGTCTGCAGGAGCTTCCTTCTCAGCTGGCAGGGCGGGGGCACAATCCAGGGGACCCAAAATTCAGGCCCTTGGTGGCAGCTGAGCCGGGCCTGGGCAGCTGAGCCCTCTGCAGGCGCACACTCCTGGCCCGGGACGGTGAATAACGAGGACATCCTGACACTCCTGAGCTCTGGCTGTGGGCCAGGACCACGTGTGGTAAGGGCTTGTCTCTGGAATCTTCCTAACTACTCCTTTATAGGTGGAGCAACTCGGGTTTAAGAGATGAGGTTACTGGCTCAACGTAATCCAGTGAAGGAAGGGAGTTCGGGATGGCCTGCCTCTGTCACCTCCTGGCACCCACCCACCAAACCTTGGAGGGAGGGCCTAGGGTCCCCAATTTCCCGACTCAAGATGAGGCTCACCTGGCAGTAGGGGAAGTCGGCATGGCCCTGACATCTGCCTCCTTCCCTAGACACAGCCGCCCCCACCCCCCACTTCTCTGGCTGGGAGGAGAGAGGGGTCAGTCACCCCCTGCCCCACCCCTGCCGGTCAGCCTGGCCTGGCCCAGCAGAAGCCATGGGAGGCCCAGGGAGCCTGGAGCGGCTTCAGAGGCCGAGATGGACATGATGAAAGCCCCGGAGCACGGGACCAGCCGAAAGGTTAGAGGAAGCGGGATTATTCTGCCCGGGGAGCGGAAGGCCCAGGGGGCAGGGGCCCTGGCTAATGGAGAGCACCAGATGCTGACCAGCTGTTCTCTGTCTCCCTGGAGGCCCAGAAGGGCTTCTACAGCAGGAGAGAATTAGGAGGGATAGGAGAAAGAACTGGCCGAGGGAGTGATTGGGATGGGAAGAACAGGGGAGCCGATTTCTGAGCAGTTGTAAGAAGCAGGATGACAGCTACTGATGGGGGTGCCCAGGAGCCAGAGAAAGGGAACTTGGGGAACTGTACCCTCCTTCTCTGCAACTATGATTTGAATTAATTCACCACCCTCACCCACCCAGCTTTGCCTCGTGGACCAGAGGCCCCACCATCCCAGCAAGGCCAGTGGTCTGAGGTCTCAAGCCTTGGATAGGAGCCTCTGAGGCCACTCCCCAACTTACGGAGCCTTCAGGGGTCAGGGCCCATACAGGTTAGGGACAACCAGGCCCAGAAATCTGTGGCTAAAGCCCCTAAAATGTCATGATGTCCCCATACCCACCACTCATCAAAATAAACAGCACTGAACTGTAGAGAGTTAGGAAGGCAGGCAAAGTCTCGTTTCTCCCCTCCGTACTGCGGCGCCCGAGAACAACGCAGCTCGCTGGTCACTCAGCCTGGCGCTTCCTCCCTCAGGTCGCGGTCACTGACCTGGGCGCCTGTGGAGGGAGGAGGGGTGAGACCCTGGAAAGTCCCGCTCAGGGCTGGCTCAGAGCGGTCGGCCTCCTTCCTGGCTGCAGACCTAACCCCACCCCAAAGCCCTGTTTCGTTGGTGGACTTGATTCTGCTTCTGGACGGACAATTAGGGTGCCCCTGCTCTGTTTTCTCTGCTTTGTTTGGAGCCCAGGGCTGGGGCTGTGGGGTCAAATACAGGATGCTCCATTCCATGGCAATTTGAGATAACCGGCAGTGTTTTTATTTTTAATTTTTATTTTTTTAGTGTAAGTGTTTCTTTAGTGTATTTGGGACATACTTACACTAAAAAAATATTCTTTGTTTATCTGAAATTACCATCGGATGGTATGGTCTGTGTATTTATGTGTTAAATCTGGCAACTCTACCCAGGGCTCCCTTCCCCCTGCTGGGGTGCTTGTTGCCGCTGGGGAGAACCTTCTGGGCTTTTCTCTGGCAGGAGGAACCCCGGTTGGAGGCTGCTCGAGCATCGAGAGATGCCGTGGTCGCCCCTGTTCTGTCGCAAAGAGCAGAACATGCATTTTCGGGGACATTTTTCTTTCAACATGTACCTTTGGAAGGGCTAGGCATCCCCTCACAAGGGAAAACCGTTCTCGGGGAAATGAGGCATTTTGGAGCTTGTGGATTGTAGAGAGTACGGCCCAGCCGGCAGGCTGCCTCTGGTCTCTGGTGTCTCTGGAAGAAGTTTGAAAACAGCCAACGTCATGAGGGAAACTCTTCGCTCTGACAATTCTGGGAGCCCGTCTCCTCAATGTAAAACTTGTGAGGATACAGGTGGATTTTTTTTTTTTAAAAAGGATAAAATGCAAGGGATGAAAAGGACACAGTGGAAGCAGAAGTTCTTGGGCCAACTCCTGGAATCCGATTCCTTAAATCAGTGGTATTTCATTGTTCAAATTATGGCGGGCTTTTCCAAAAAATAATTTCCTCAGGGCCCATTGCATTGGCGTCTGAAGAGACTTAGAAAGGTCTCCATTAGTGTTTCTTTCTCCTTCTCTTTTTCTTAAGCTGAGACAAAATTGTTACAGACAAATCATCTGAACTAAGCAATCCGGAAAAACAGATGGACAGAACACGAGAAGAGGAGACATAAAAATAAATAAAACAGACACTAGAAAAAAGGTCTTTACATGAGATGGAAAATGTTGACATTTGACTTCGTACCTGGGCATGCCATCCGAGTCCCATCTAGTTCCAAAAGGCCCTAATTAAAACTTCAAATCTTGATGCCCCCTTTTTTTTTTCCCACTTTTTCCAAATATTTGAAGGCTTTTTCTTTTTTGAACATCTTGCTGGACCAGGAGAAATAATCCAGCGTGGGAAAATCGTGTTTTCAGTCTATTTCCTCTCTAGAACGACATTCAAAGGCGGTCGGGCTCTGGCCTGAGGACAGCAACATTTTGCAAAGACAAAAACCCTAGCGCTGAGCCGCGCCAGAACGAGAGAGACGGGGAGTTGACTGCGCACAGCCAGATCGCCGAGCGCAGAGCCCGGCGGAAACCTAAGGGTCCCAGGCCTCGGCCTGTACCCTCTAAGGAGCATAGGGAGACCCCAGAGCGGAATCTTGGCCTCAAGCCTGGAGCTGGGAGGTGCGGCTTGATGTCAATTACGGCCCAATTCCAGAGGTGCCAGCAAAGAGTTAACTGGGATGTCCCAGTGCGCAAATGTGGGGTAATTGGGAAACAAATTCTACAAACATCTTGAAAGGGACAAAAGACCTTTGATCTTTCCATAGGAAGGCAGACATTGCAGACCTTACTGCCTCTTGGGGTCTGCACACATCTCGTACCAGGTTAGGGGATGCCATCTTTCTGAGAAATCAGCCGACACCTAATTCCATCGTACCTTAATTACCCTAACTGGTTTCGTATGTCCAAAGGCATTTTCCCCAAAGATTAGAGGAGAAAGAGGGACTGACAAAATAATTAAATATGCAATTTGCCAAGCGTGGGCAATATGGCTTTGAAATCACCTCTTCAGGAAGTTTTACCGCTTGTTCATGGACATGTATATTGCAGGCTTCAGATTTTTATTTAGGCTCTTTTGATTGCCTTAATGGATTAATACCTGCGTGCCATCGGCCAGGGGCTGAGACCCAGGCTGTTTCTAATTTTGCAAATATTGTGCCTGCTTCCTCTGGTGTTATGACAAAAACAAGTATCTAGAGCTTGCCTTTCCACTTAAAGCAACATGCTGATCCCCTGAAATGATTGCCTGATGTCAGAATCTGTGTCCCAAGGGCTGTTGTCGGTTCCAGGGAACTTCCACAGTGCCAAGGGCCTGGGCGGCGGGCGGCGGGGTGGGCAGGACTGGGCAGGCCCGTGCTGCTCTCGGGGCCTGGATCTGTTCTGGGCGGCACTCCCGAAGTGAACCCATGTCTACGGAGAGCAGGATGCCTCTCAGAGTAAGGCCCCCGCAGCATACAGGGGTGCGGAGGGGGTTACCGTCCCTGCTTAGGACTCCTGATGTTGGTGAGAAACGTCCCGTGGGGAAGGGGTGGGGGTGGTGCTCACAGAAGAATCTCAGCTCAGACTGCGGCCGCATCCGAGGGCGGCATCCGGAAACCGGGGCGGCGTTTGCTCTGGGGAATAGTTTGCATTCTGTACTCATGATGGCAGAACCGGAGTTCCTTCGAAGGACTTGGCCGAAGTTGATGGCACCCATCCCATCTTTTGGCTGAACTGGGTGTCCTGGGGACAGCCTCTTGGAGCCTGTTCCAAGGATAGGAGGGCAAGGTCTCCCCAAGTGGGGGTCGGGGGTGGTTTGTCTGGTCCGGGGCATCTGTGGTAGCTAGCTGGCGGGCAGACGACGGGCCATTGGGACTGCCGAGAGGGGTGAACGAGCAGATGGAGGGAGAGACCGATCGAGGAGACAAAGAGCCAAAAAGAAAGACAAAGGGAAGAGACGCACACAGAGGCTTTCTTGGACACACACTCACACACACGCACATACACACACGCGTGTGCGTGTGCTCAGTGAGCCTGCCTTTGAAGGCACAGGGACAAGGCCTAATTGTCCCAGGGATGTGCGCGGCGGCCAGGCTTTTTCATCGTTCCCAGAACTCCCTAATGAGGCTGTGGCCTCTCCCGGTGGGAACACCACTCCCTGGACTCAGCTTTGATAAAGCGGACGGGCCGTCTGGGACGAGTTACCAGGTTTTCCTCTTTTTCCTTTTGAACCCTGCAGTGGTTTTGCTCTTTCATAGCAGACAGAGCAGGGCCAAAGCCTCTGGCCTCTGTCCATGGGGGACACAGGCCATCCCACCTCCTGGGGGGCTGAGAGATGGCAGGTCCGGGGCTGGGGATGCTGGCCCGGGCCACGGGCAGGGGGCGAGGAGGGTGCTCGGCTGGGTCTCCGGTCCCCAGTGTATCACCTAGCATGCACGGCAGCGGCCTCGGGGTCGCTGGCGGCATCAGGAGCACATGATGACAATGACAACGCTGACTGTTCCAGCAGCACGCCCTCTGGGCCCGGCGCCCACAAGTGCCCGACAAGGACAATTCAGTGGGGCAGCACCGGTGTGCCCCTTTCACGGAAGGGAACACAGGCTGAGAGTTAGGTGGTCAGAGTGTGGGCGGCACTGGCTCTGCCATCCCACGGCCCAGCTCTGCCCAGACCTTCTGGAGGGGGCTGGGGCCTCTCCTGGCCCTCAAGCCCCTTGGGTGTGGCAGCTTCTTAGCTGCACAGTGCCCCCCTCATTTCTTCATGCCCACACCTGGGCTCTCTGTAATGCCACAGCTGTAAAGTCAGTAAGACCCCAGGGCTGAGGTCCCTGGGCCCTCACAGCCCTGGGCAGCAGCTCTGGATGAGGGGGCAGGCTGAGCCAGGCACCACCAGGCAGGAGGGAGAGAAGGAAAGGGCCCCAGGGCCTACAGCAGCCCTTCTTGGCTGCCTGCTGGCTCCCTGGGACCCCTGGGGGATTCCCAGCACAGTGGGGCTTGTCTTTGATCTCTGATGATTAAAACAAAACACCCTTTCGGGTGGTTGCTCCTCGTCAGAGAGGGAGGCCCCCCTTTCTGGCCAGCAGACGTAGAACTGGCAGAGAGAGGCCAGCCCATCGTGGGCCTTCCTGATGGAGAGGCCCTGGCTTCAAAGGTCACCTTGTAGAGGCTCACCTGGACACCTGGTTCTGACCAGGCTGGCCTTGTCCCTGGCCTAGTGGCCTGCCCGCCCCACCCCTATCTTCTGGCCCCAGCTGCCTCCTCCTGCCCCCATCCCATGGGGCTCCTCAGTTCTGCTCACCCTTGGCTGCAGCTGCCCAGAAAGGCAGGGAGCTGGTGTGCCCACCTGCCACGTCAGCGCCGGGCACCCACCTCTGACCTCTATGGTCAGCTGGGCTGTGAGGAAGGACCTTAACTTTATTTTAACATGGGAAAAGAGAATCTCGGCCCGGGCCGGTGTGGCTCAGTGGGTTGGAGTGTATCCCATAGACCAAAAAGTCAGGGGTTCGATCGCCAGTTAGGTCACATACCCAGGTTGAGGGTTCGATCCCCAGTCAGTGTGCAGAAGGCAACACACCTGTTTTCTCTCTCCCATTTTCTTCTTCTCCCTCTGAAAGAAACCTCAGATAAGGATGAAAAATAAAAGAGAGAACCTCGACTGTAAGCTTTAATTCCATCAAGTGCCCACCTCATGCCAGCCCTGGGCAGGCGCTGGGGAGACGGAAGTGGGTGAGGTGGACGTGGTTCCTGTACTCATGGGGGGTCTCTGATTAGCAACGGGTTCTGTGGCACATGCTTCACCACCGATCGGGATACCACGGTGTGTGCCCTGCCATGGGGACAGAGGTCTGGGGACAGACCCTCACTCTTGGTGTCTGGTGACAGTCCTGCCTGGGGCCCTGATGGGCCCCTGGGGATATTGGGGACAGTTGCTCTGCTGCTCCTCATGTGAACTGGCTGTTCCGGCAGCATGTGGGCAGAGCCAGGGGATGGCCCCTGCTCATGTACGGGGCAGAATGTCCTTCCCATGTCCCGTCGTGGACCTGTCCCCTCGCACCCCTGGGCCACATTTGTGCAGAGGGAGGTAGCAATTAAGGGAGGGTTTGAGAGGGAAGGATTTCCCCCTCACGTTCATTATAAAAATATTCAAACTCATAGGAACGTTGTAAGCACGGTGCATGGAATGCCCGCATGCCCACCCCCTGGATTCCACATGTGGAAACGTGTCACCCCACTTGCTTTATCTAGGGGATACACTCAACAATACCTACGTATTTTTTTTTTTTTTGCTGTAAGTTTGAAAGCACGTTTCGGGTGTCATCCCTCACTATTTCACCGTGCGCTTTCTAAGAATGAGGCTGTTCCTCTCCGTCACCATCGCACCACATCCCTGTGACGAAATTTTGCAGTAATTCAAGGGGCAGGGATTTTGATAAGGAGCCCAGACTGAAGAGCTGGCACCTCAGCCGACAAGCGGTGGGCACAGTGCTGCTGTTTTGGGGTTCCTTTGGTTTCGGTCTCCATTCGGGACAGCTGCGGGGGGATGGAATGAGGCTCGGCTCCCAAGTCTGTGAGTTCCTACAGGAACAGAGCATCTGCGCACAGTAGGTGCTTAGAAGATGTTTGTTGATTGAATACATCCAAGGTCAGAATCCACCCCTGGGTCCTCCCTCATGCTTCGGAGTGCAGAGGGGCCTCTTCTTCCGGCTCTGCCCCTGCCCAGGGGACATGGGTGTGTGGGAAGAGTGGGGGAGACTTGAGACCTGGGTGGAGAGGGGTACCCTCTAACCTTCAGCCCTCCTTGGGGCCATTGAAGCTGAGCTGGGATGAGGGCGAGAGGTACCTCTTCCTTTACCCCTGCTGAGGGGAAGTATTCTGAGGTGTGCCCATGTATGTGACTGTGTACCTGTCAGAAGTAGCGTTTGGTCCAAAGGAATAGTATTCAGCCTTGAAAAGGAAGGAAATGCTGACACAGGCCACGATGTGGGTGAACCTGGAGGACATTAGCTAAGTGAACTAAGCCAGACACACAAAGACAGATACTGCACGATGTCCCTTATATGAGGTCCCTGGAAAAATCCGATTCAAAGACAGAAAGCAGAAGGGTGGTTGCCAGGGGCTGGGGGTGAGGGGGGGGCAGAAACGGGCAGTTAGGGTTCAGTTCTGCCAGAGGAAGACAGCTCTGGAGAGGGGACAACGTAAACGCGTTGATGCCACCGAACCGCACACCTAAAAGGGTTAAGCTGGTGAAGCTTACGTTCCGTGTGCTTCACCACAATAAAACAGGGGATGTTGGGCCGGTGACTGGCCGCACCGGGAGGTTCCATGTCGGAAGGGCGGTGCCCCCTCCGTCGGGCAATGTGACCGCCCAGTGGCTCGCTGGGAAAGCTAGACTACTGTCACTTAGAGTCTAACGGAGCCCAAGAGACTTGGGGGTATGAGACCCCAGACCTGTTTCTGGAAACACTGTGGCATTTGAAGCGAAACGGAGGCGTTTTGTCAAAGGCAAGGACTTGATGAAAAATTGTTTTATGAAACCCGAATTTTGGCATATTTTCACATTTCAGTTTGTCAGAAGGCAGAGTAATAAATGTTAAACATGTTGTTTATTATTAGGCACGGCTGACTTCTTTATGATGACAATTTTATTTTAAAGTTCGTCACAGAGTCACTGCCGACAGGGCTGGGGATTCTAGGAGAGAAGGGAGAGGCATTTTGTGGTTTATCCCAGCAGGGCTACTCGGAGAGCAGGTTTTATCAACACAACAAAACAGAAGGGGCGGCCCAGGCCCCGAGCCCCGAGCCCTCTCCCACAGCCCGGACAGGGGTGGCGTGGCCAGCCAGCGCCTGTCCTCTGCTGGCTCCGCTGCTCCTGGTGGCCGGCTGCGGTGCGCGCTGCCGCCGTGCGTCCCGGCCTGCTGAGCCCCTCTGCTGCCTTTGTCCCCCAGGCTGATATCCGAGTCATGGTTTGTGGTCGCATACAGAGAGAGCGGGAACCAAGGGACCAAGAGCCATGTGCCAGGCCTCCCTTCCTGCAAACCCGCCACAAAAGCCTTCCTAGGCAGAGAGGCACCAGTTCCGTGCCTTTCCCTTTCTCTCACCTCCTGTCATCGGTGAATGGAGAAAAGGGGTCAGGCCCCAGCCCCTTGGGAGCTGAGGGTGGTGGGGCCCAGGAGGGTGCTGTGAGCTGTTGCAGAGCTGGCTGGGCAGGGTGCCTCCCTCCCAAAGCCTCGGTTCCTCAATTGTAAAATGGGGCCTCCATGCTCACTCCTCGGGGCTGTTGTGAGCTCCCATTTCTTGGGTGCTCACCCAGGGTGGGGCTTTGGAGGCAATATTCCACCCAAACCCCAGGACAGCCCTGTGTCCACTTCTGATGCGTGTTTCAGACGAGGAGTCTGGGATCAGAGGGAGGGAGCCCTGTGGCCCGAGTCCCCAGGCAGTGAGGGTGGTTCTGGGCTTAGGTCCTGGGTCCTGTCTGCTCAGAGCCTGTGCAGGAGACAGGGCAACTGCCTTACTCTGGCCAGCTCAGGGCGGGTGCTTGGCTGCCCCCAGGAGACCTGCCACCTGGTCTCAGGACTGAAGAGGAAATGCAGCATGATCTATGGACCAGGGAGCCCAGCTCAGCACAGAGCCTGAGGTCCTGGCCAAACAGGGATTTCCATGCAGCTTCTGATAGAAGGGCAGCGAGACTGCCGCCCTGGTCTGGTGTCACACAGCATGCGGGCAGAGGACCACCTGCCCACCTGCTCCCAAAGCTGTTGTGGGGGCACCGGGGTCTGTGCTGCAGCCGGGGCTGGGTGGGACTGGAAGAAGGTTCCTTTCATGGCTGGTCCCACCTTGGGCCCCACTCCCTCTGCTTCCTTGGCAGGTGGGTGGGTGGGTGGAAGGAAGTGTCTCCCCCAGGTCTGTTGCCTTGCGACATTCTGCTTTGGCCCCTAGGTCTGGGCCGGTGGATTTGAGCACAGATATTGGCCATGACAAGTGGGGGGTGGGGTGGGGGGAGCTGGTCAGGGGCTAGCTTGAGTCTTTTCTTAGATTTGACACAGAAACACACCCAGCCAACCCTCAGGGTCCCTTGATCACCGCCCCTGCCATAGGAAATGCTTTCAAGTCGGGGTGGTAGGATCAGAGAGCCCTGGATTGGGAGGGGGAGTGTCCCTGACTCCCCTCCCCCGCTGAGGCGGCGGGGGTGGGGGGTGGGGGGGGAAGCAGCGCCTGCCCCTTCTGACCCAGAGCTTCTCCTGGCGGCCAGATCCTCCATGAAAGGATAAGGATCACATTCTTCACTTTTTAAGTCACACAGAAGCTGTGTGCATAATTAATGTGCAATAAACGTGAGCGGCTGGAAATTAACTAAATGAAAAAAAAAGGAATATGCTTAATTGTAAAAATTTAATTTTGCTTTTATTCTTTTTCTTTCCCTCTGTCGCCGCTCCCCCGCCCTTTCCGACGCGTTATATTCTCGGAGCCCTTCATTCTGAGGGGCTCTCCTCCTGACCTCTGGCCAGGGAGCCAGGGCCAAGGTTAGTTCTAAGCTGCATCCCCGTCAGTTATTTCAGTGGAGGGTCGGAGCGTGCCCACGAGGGGTATTACTGTGTCGCACAAAGGAATGTTGTCATCATCCTTCCAGACCTTGCTTGGGGGACTTCTGTGCCTGCTTTTCAGCCTTTTGAAACTGGGAGGGAGAGCCCATCACGGTATTTAAAATTCCTAAACATGACTTCAGTAGTTAAAAAGCCCCAGGACTAAAGACATTTCCATACATTCAAAGACAGGATTTTAAGCAGTAGCGTCTGAGGCTCCCTCTCTTTTCCTGCTGACTTCTGGAAGGACACGACCTTCCCTAGATGGTGTGATTGGGTGTGAAACTTCCCAGGGGAAAAATTTATTGACACGTTCTTATTTATTGTTACATCTCTTAATAAAACCCGCGGATTCGGCTTCAAGAAACAACCCATCCACTTGAAAGAGAGAAAAAAGGATTATTATTTTTTAAGAATAAAACACTCTATTAACAGATCCTTTAAAATATGATTTATTGCCCACACATAACATCAACAATAACTTAAAATATCAAATCCCTGGAAATAAATCACTGCGATTCTATCTCCTTACACGCCAGCTGTTTTTCTGTTTCTGCTTGCCTTCTCGGCCCTGGTCTGTATCAGCAGATAATTTAAAAAGAGGCAGAAGAAGCAAGAGACAGAGCCCAGGGGCACCAAGGTTGTTTGGGCAAGAATCGTGTTTTCAGAACCTCCCAGTTTGTCCGGGACAGTTCATAGCCGGCCCTTCTTGAGTCTGTTCAAACAGTAACCAACACAGGGTGTTTCCACGAGTCCCTCTCATCGGATTAATTTATAGCAAGGAAAGAGGCTGTCTGTATGGTCACTCACACGTGCTGCCCCCTCTGCCCAGGTACCTGGTCCTGTTTAAGGTGGATTGCCGTCATCTCGGAGTTGCTTGGTCATCGGGGACCCTGGGCACGCCGTAAATAACCAGCCTGGCACTGCAGATCAGGCGGGCCCCGCTGCAGCCCAGCTGGCGGAGGCGGCCGGCCGCCTCTGGGAACAGGTGGCCCGCAGGGGCAGCGAGCTGGTTTCTGCCGCGGCCTCCAACCAAGTCCGGTTCCAGCCCCAGACGCTCGGCCAGCACTCAGCCAGGCCCCAGCCGCAGACCTGTGCATTAAACAGGTTCTGACACTAAAAACCGAGGCCTGTCGGCCGTTGTCACAGGAATGCAATATCCTCTGGGGGTCCCTTTATTAAAAAGCCAAGACTTGCTGCCGCCGCCCAGGATAGCTTTCTATCGCATTTGTATTGATCACGGGGAAATGTCTCATTCTCTGGCCAATGTGTCGAGCCTGCAGTGGGGGGTGGGGGGGGTCAGTGTTGGGTGGAAAACGTTTGCTCCACAGTGATCTGGGGGGACCCCGAGCTGGCACTGGGGCTCTGTCCACAAGGAGGTGGGGGGCAACCTCCAGCCATAGCACGGAATTGCAAACGTGGGCATTTGTGGTTTGCAGAATAAAGCCTGCCAGGGGCTTCAGACGTTATCCAGTATAACCGCACTTCCAGGACTTCAGGGCAAGGGAAGGGACTTGGCTTACCTGCGTCACAGTAGTGGCACCTTTACGAATCTCTCCTACAGATAATACCTGTCTGGGTGAGAACGGATACTGAGCACAGCTCTATCTGTAGGTGCAAAAGGTGGGAAACTCCCTACATGCCCATCACAGGAGACCAAGTGAACAACATTCTGATATTAGGTAGAACGACCTTCAATTAGCATTTTTACGGGTCAAAAGTGGTTGGATATTGACGATCTCAGATGGTTCAATCCACAATAGCTGTTGACGGGAATGGCATGCAGCCTTAAGGAAGGAGATGGAGAACACTCCGAGATATATATTAAGAAATGAAGCAAGCAAGCTGCAGAATGGCGTCCCTGTTAGGCTCCCTATGTGTTTTTAGAAGAGGAAATAGACACGTATTTGCTGGTATTAGCCTTGACTCTGCCAGGAAACACTAGAAATCGTCCGAAGTAGCTGCCCTGGGGAGGGGCGCAGTGGGCTGAGGACGGGTGAGAGCCCCTTGCCCTTTATAGCCGCTGTACCTCCTGAATTTTATTCCCTGTGTGTAGGGTGGATTTAAAATAAGGTGCCTAAGGTGCCAAACAAAGGCTGGGGGGGCCTTCACTGCTAGGGGTGGAGAGCGCAGACTCCAGGCTGAGGGTTCTGGACTTCAATTCGCTTTGCCTCACGGAGCCTCAGTTTTCTCGTCTGTCAAGTGGGGTGGTAATGGTGTTTGCTTCCTAGAGTGGAAGTGAGGATTTCCCCGAGACGTGACTGGGACAGGCTCAGCACAGTGACGCAGGATTTGGTCACGATTACGTTATGATAAATGACGCATAAGCCCCACCGCGCACATAAATCCCGGTAACGACCCGCTTGACATTTTCGTTTTCTGGGACGACAGGTTAAAAATAGCTGTGTGTGTTGAGTCGGGAGCTGAGAACCTGAGTGTCGTGTGGACCCTGTTTGGGGGACCCGCACCGACACAGGGACGGCCTGCGCTGAATTTGCAGGGTGAGTCTGATGCTTTTGTTCTGAATGCGTCGATGGTCTTCCGCATCCCTGTGTACACAGGCAGGTGAGCTAATAGAATTAAGCTTATTGGTTTCATTCCTCTGGGCCCCCTTGGCGAGGGGAGAGCAGCTGGATGAATATTTTAATTAAGCTCTGACACCCAGAAGTCAAAGTCCCCGAGTGGTCCCAGTGGGCAGGGTCGTGCAGTTTGGGATTTAATCAAGTTCAGTTTCAAGAGTTCACATTTCTTCCTGGACAGAAATGTGTCATTAGGCGTCCAAGATTTCCACTGGAAAAAATAAAATAAAATAAAAAACAACCTGCCTGTATTTTCTCTAGAGAATGACACCATGATTCGATTAGCCCCTTTTCCTTGACATTTTGCCCACTTTATTAACTTCTGCTTTGCTTTTAAGCAGGCAACTACTGTTTTACTTCCCTGAAGAAGCTCATAATATTATAATTCACGTGTCAGGACAGATTAGGTTAAACGAACTGTGTAATTCCCGAGGGAAAACAAACTTCAAAACGGACGTGGCTCGCCTTGTAACATGTCATGGAGTGCATCGGCGTTGAATGGGCGGTTCCACCACCTCATGTGCTAAAGTTGGCTCCAATGTTCCCCACTCTGCAAGGTGAGAAATTACTTAGCTAACAAAACATTGCGTTTTCCTCCCTTTGCATTCTTTCTTTATGAGATCCTGAATGTGACATTTTCGCCAAAAAATCTCTGCGCTTATTTGTGAAAAATGTATATTAAAACCAAAGCCCATCAAATGGAAAGAAATCACAGATGGTTTTATTCACAAGCAGTAGAATTAATGGCCTCTCTTCTCTTTATAAATATTAGAAGCAGATGAGTTCATTACGATTTCACCCTAATAAAGAAAACCTGCTTGATTTTGACAAGACATCGACTTATCTAATACATCTCCTAAATAACAAAGCTACTTCCCGCCCGTAAAACACGGCTCGAAAACACCAGCTTTACCTGGACTGCTTCTAAATTAATGAAAAACACTCGAGTCCAAGGAGAGCAAAAGGGAGGGGGGGGAGCAGTGGAGCAGAGAGATGGAATTCAAGGGATTTTTGAAAATGTGACGGATTCTGAAAAGCGAGTTTTGAAATGTTTACTTTGCGGTGGTTTGAAATTTTTACATCTTTCAACAAAGCGCGCAGAGAAGTGAAACCATCTGAAAGGGCTTTTGAAAACAGCAATTCAGCACCAGTTGGATGAAGTTGCGGCTCTTTATCGCGGCAATCTGTGCCCATCGAGCCGGGGGAGCCCGGCCCTTTCCCCGCTGGCGGCTCCTCCCGAGCTCCGAGCTCTGCGGCGGCCTCGCCTGGGCTTCAAAGCGCGGCTGCTGACGGAGGCCGGGGAGGGAATTGGACACCTCACTGCGGGGACAAGGGCACGGCTGCCTGATGTGGTCATCTTGTTAGTCATGGAAAGCCCGGGCCCTTTCTGTTTGTACCGCTTTCAGCACTTACTAAGCAAGAAGTGGGAGGCTTTGCGCAGAACTGCAAAAGATGTTTTCTTCTCCCCGGGGCCCCAGCAGTTGGGGCCACGGCTTATCCGTCATTGCAAAGATCTCTCCGAAAAAGGGAAGGAGTCAGCCCTGCCCAGCGGGGGAGAAAAATGAGCGGCACATGGGGCCTCTGTCCCAGGACCTTCTTGGCTCGGCTCCCGTGGATGGGCGTGGGCTCCTCCGTCTCAGAACTGCTGAGGGAATGCCCTTGGGGAGACAAGCCGCATGGCTTAAGAAAAATGGCACGTCTCTGTGGCTTTGGTGCCCAAGCCACCATTCAGGACTCACACATCAGATTCCCATCCTTTCCCCAGCCCCAAGGCCACCTGGGGCTTACACCACAGAGAACCACGTGCACACCTGCACACACGTGGCACGGCGGGGAGGGGGGCGGGTGGGGGGGAGGTGGGTGCTGACAGTGGAAACACTATTTCTAAGCAGCTCCTTAAAAGTGAATGAATCCCGGTACCTTGTCTCAGGAACCTGCATCTTTCCTGCTGTCTGGCCCCCTCCCTCCATGTCAGGGGCTGTGAGTTCTCCGCCAGGCCCAGGTGCAATTCTGAGTTCGGAGATCATCCGCGTCCCTCCTTCAAGCCTCAGTTCCACACGTATCAAACTTCTGGGGAGATCTTTGGGGAAGCCACAAGTGTGAGCCAGGAGCCCATGATTGAAATTCTCCAATAAATCCCTCCCAGCTGAGCCCAAAGGCCCTGCAGTTGGTTCAGCAAGCAGAGACGGGCAGGAAAGGCAGGGGGGTGAGGGGAGAGTGAGGGGGGGGGGGTCGGGGCTGCAAACTTCAAACAGGACTCGGGCAGTGGGTAGTCTGTGCTGAGGGGGAGGCCACCGACCGAGGGCTCAGAGTTAATTAAAGAGACTGCGTTGTAGCACCTATAAACTGCATATTAAAGTGCCAGCAACTCCAGTTCTGTCCAGTTCTGTGCAGACACCGTCTCACCTGGGAGTGCGCCTGGGAGGGGCAGACTCGGGCCACATGTAGGATGGACATCAACGGCGGTCTGGAGGGCCCTGGCCCGGGCTACTTTGTCCTTTCACCAGGCGTCCCAAGGGAGCCGAGACTGTGTTTGAAAGCCTCGTTAAACATGGAGGGCCTCCTGTCTTCTGGGCCCTGGGCTGGGCACGACACCTGGGAGACAGTGGCCATTATCACTCCCATTTTACAGATGAGAAGAGTAAGGCTCCTAGAGGTAAAGTCAGCAATTCAAGGAGGTACAGCTGGCACGTGGGAAAGGCGGGGCTGAAGTCAGGACCGGCCACGTCTGCCGCTGGCGGGAGCCGAGGACCAGGCAGAGAGCAGCAGAGGACAGGTTATCACGGCTTCCTGCTCTCACCTCGGCTCTGGCCCCTCGCACTGTCCTTGACATTCAATCAGGTGCCGGTGATGTCTGGCCCAGCAGTTGGGGCTGGGCCTCCCCAGCTTCTCTGCGACAAATGGTTCTCATTTGAAAGGGGGGTTATAAAAACACATGCCTAAGGACACTGTCAGGGAACTGAGGATTAATCTCGCTTCAGTCGAAGACCATTTCAAATTATTTTCTGAGGGGGGATGAGGGTAGGCAGCAGCCCTGCTTAGGAAGAAAGTCAGGGTTCGTGGGGTGTCCCTCAGGTTGGCTGGTTTGGAGGCACTTTGGGATGTTGGCTGCTGGGGGTCGGGGTCCCTCCATGCCTGATGAGGCCGAGTCCACCCCCTGGCGCTGCTTTGCTTCCCCGAGTCTGGGCGGTGCCGCTCCAGCATGGAAGCTTGCACTGCGCTCGATGCCTTGGTTATGTTTCGGGGCGGCTTAGGTTGCCAAGAGGAAGGGAAGGAGTAGACACTTGGGATGTTCTCATTTTCTGGATGGCGTCCAAAGCTGAGTGTTTTTACCAGGTGACTCAACCAGAGAGGGCCCTGAAGACCAGTGTGGGGGGGGGGGCAGGGAACTGCCTCCCCACCCATCCCCCCATTCTCCCAGATGCTGTGGGCAACACAACTGGGCCCCCATTCCAGCCAGGAATCAGAGGGAGTACCAGCTGTGCTCTCAGCCAGCAGCTGCCAAACTGGGTGGCCTGGGCCCCTAAAAGACACCGGTGGGGTTCTGGGATCCCCATTGTACCACCGGGGAAACGGAGGCTCAAGGTGTTTGGTTGCATTCGGGGACGCTGGACAACAGAAACATGTCTCCTTTAACCTCAGCGACTTTCGGAAGCAGGGAAGGTGGGTGTCCCTGGTTTATGGATGCGGAAGTTGAGGCTCAGAGCTGGGGCTCCATGATGTCGCTTGTCCGAGCCCACAAGCACGGGAGGGTGGAGCTGAGAGCCCTCATAGCTCACAGCCCTGGTCCCACAGCTCAGGCTCAGGCCCCGCCGGCGAATCCGGATTCCGGAGCACTCCGAGCGTGGCTGCCCGGCCTGGCCAACATTGGGACTTCAGAGTCCTGACGGCCGCTCCCTGTAAGTCTGCGGGTGCAGCAGGGGTGGAACCCCCCGAGGGTCGTGGAAGGGGCTCACTGCAGGCTGGACTCAGTCCAAACAAACGTCTACCGCATGGAGCTGTAGATTTATCTTCAGGCTCTTGGAGGAGCTCGCTGAGTTCTGCTTTCTTTTTGCAAGATGGAAGAACCGACAGCATGCGGTGGCGTCCCCACAGAGCCCAGGCAGAGACGGCGCCGCACCGGCGCAGAAGAGCGCCCCCGCGCGGCCGGACTCGGTGTGTGCACCGGCGGTCTGGGCGGCCCGCAGAGAGGGATCGGCACTTTCAGCGGACCCAGCCACCTTGAAAGGAGTTACTAGGCCAGCCCCTATTTCAGAGTAGAAAACAGGCAAGCGAAAAGTCCAAGAGACCTCCCGAGTTCCCCCAGCTGGGAAATGGGACTCAAAGGTGTTCTGCCTCCCTGCAAAGCGCCTCCTCCCTGGGAGCCCTGCTAGTCAGTGCGGTGGGGTGCTGGATGCCCGGCCCTGCCGCCCTGGCCAAGCCCCAGGTGGCCTCAGACCCCAGCAGGACGCAGTGACGGGTTCAGTGGCGCTGCTACTAGCCCGGGGCACGAGGAGATTTTGGCAAAATCCCCACTTGGGAATATGGAAGAAGCATAAGCATGCACTAGGCCAGTGGCTCCCATGCTGGGTGGACAGGTCACCTTGGACCCCGTCTTCCTTCCTGCCCACACTGAAGGGGCCTCCTGGGGCCTCCCCATGGCCAAATGCCCTCTGCCGGGTGCCCCCCAGCACTGTGCTACACCCTGGGTCTGACCTCAGTTTCTCCTCTGGGAAGCCCTTGTGGCTGGTTGCTGTGATCACAGAGCCTCAGGGCCACATGCTGGGGCGGTGGCAAAGTGGGCCCCGAGCTGGGCCCCTCTGACCTCAGGAGGAGCCTCTGCACGACTGGACACTTCCTCTGGGGGTGGACATAATTCAGGCTGCTTTCAGGCACAGCTCTGAAGCTGGGCACACTTGGATTGGATGTCCTGAGCTCCTGAGACTCTCTGGAACCTCAGTTTTCATATCTGCTAAATGGGGGATTGTCCCTGACTGCAGGGATGTGGTAGTAATGCGCAAGGGGTGCTGCTGTTGTCCCCCACAAATGTTTGCTGTGCCCTGTGAACAGGTGCAATGCTCCCCTCTCTCCATTTCTTTCCCCGCCCCTCGGAGCCTCGCTCACCCCAGCCCCACACCCTCCAGAGCCCAGAGCCCACCTTGTCCCCGCCCGGAAGTTTCCTCTCCCTTCTTCCAGGACTCGTCTCCAAGGGGAGGTACTGCAGGATAGAAGAGCCACTTTTAAAGGACTTGGGAGGGTAGGCAAAGATTCTCAAACAAGACACAGACAGCACTACCCACCAAGGGAAAGACTGATAATCGGACTACATTTATTAGTGACTTTTAATATAAAAATTAATTTTTACTGAGGTGTAACTGAAATGTAACAAGAGTTTCAGGTGTACAATGTGATGGTTCAGTATTTGTGAGATGTCACCACAGCAAGTCTATGTGACACCTGGACTTAGAAGCCCTCACACGTGCACGGGAAGGTTCATCAACTATTGTCACCGTGTCGTGAGTTCATCCTGACGATGTACTTATTTTGTAACTGCAAGCTGGTGCCTTTTGACCCCTTAATCCATTTTGTGCACTGCCCCACCCCAGCAACCACCAATCTGTTCTCTGTATCTGTGAGATTTTTTTTAAGTTATAGCTTTAACAAAATCCCACATATAAGTGAGACCACACAGTATTTGTCTTCCTCTGACTCATGTCACTTGGCGTAATGCCCTCAAGTTTCATTCACGTTGTTGCAAAGGGCGAGACGCCATTCTTTTTGATGGCTGAGTAATACTCTATTGTGTGTATGTCACACGGTCTTTACCCACTTGTCCACTGATGGATGCTTAGGTTGCTTCTGCGTCTTGGCAATTGAGAATAATGCTTCAATGAACAAAGGGGTGCATATACCTTTCTTTGTATTAGTGTTTTTGTTTTCTTTGGATATGTACCCAAAGTGGAATTGCTGGGTCATATGGTAGTACTGTATGTAGTTGTTTGAGGAGCCTCCATACTGCACCGACTTATGTTCCCGCCAACAGTGCACAAGGGTTCCCTTTCCTACGTCCTTGCCAACATTTGTTATTTCTTTTTATAACAGCCATTCTAACAGGTGTGAGGTGATAGCTCACTGTGGCTGGATTTGCATTTCCCTGGTGATGAGCGATGCTGAGCATCTTTTCACGTGCCTGCTGGTCATCTGGATGTCTTCTTTGGAGAAACGTCCACTCAGATCCTCCGCCCACTTTTTAATCGGTCATTTGTTTGTGTTTGTTATGGAGTTGTATGAGCTCTTTATATGATTTGGATATTAACCCCTTATCAGATATATGATTTGCAAATATTTCCTCCTGTTCTGTAGGTTGCTTTTTCATTTGTTTGAAGTCCCTTTGCTGTGCAGAAGCGTCTCATTTGATGCAGTCGCACTTGTTTGTTCTTGTTTTGGAGTCAGACCGTAAAACTGATCGCTAAGAACACCACCAGGGAGCTTACCACATATGTTTCCTTCGAGGAGTTTTATGGTTTCAGGTCTGACCTGGGAATCTTCAATCCATTTTGAGTTTTCACTGTGGCCTATGGTACACATAGTGGACCAGTTCCACTCTTTTGCCATGTGACTGTCTCGTTTTCCCAGTACCATTTATTGAACAGACTGTCTTTACCCCATTGGGTAGTCTTGGCTCCTTTGCATAAATTAATTGAACCATACATGCATGGGTTTATTTCTGGGCTCTCTGTTCTGTTCCATTGATCTATCTGTCTGTTTCTATGCCAGTGCCATATACCACATATTTCTGGTTACTGTGGCTTTGTAATAGAAACAGGGAGCATCATGCCTCCAGCCTTGTTCTCTCTCAAGATTGCTGTGGCTATTCGGGGTCCTCTGCGGTTCCATGCGAATTTTAGGGCTGTTTGTTCTATTTCTGTGAAAAATGCCATTGGAATTTTGAAGATTGCATTGAATCTGTAGGATGCTCTGGGTAGTGTGGACTTTTTAACAACGTTAGTCCTTCCAGGATTCATTCTAACCACCTACACACACGACGTATCTTTCCATCTATTTTTGTCATCTTCAGTGCCTTATGGTTTTCAGCGGACGGGCCTTTCACATCCTTGGTTAAATTCATTCCTAGGTATTTCACTCCTTTCGATGTAATTGTAAATGGAGTGTTTTCTTAACTTCTCTTTCTGACAGTTCATTATTAGCGTACAGGGAAGCGAACGATTTTTGTATATTGACTTTGTGTCCTGCAACGTTCTCGATTCAGAACAGCGTTCTAGGCGGAGGGAGCAGCATATGCAAAGGCAAAGAGGCACAGGGGTTAGGGCCTGAGGGACCACAAGCGCAGCGGGGAGATCAGGGGGAGGCTGGACTTGGGTGGGAGGTGGGGTTGGGCGTAGGAAGGCGGGGTGCGGAGACCTGACTTGGACTTCAGGAGGTACGGTCTTGTTAGAGGGGGCTTGGCTGTGTGGGGCAGGGATGACATGGGAAGACCCTGGGGTCGGGGGAATGTTCTGGGGCTGGCGCTCTAATCCAGGTAAAAGGTCTCGAGGGCCAGAACTCAAAAAAAAAAAAAGAGCATCAAGAAAGGAGTGACTGAGTTTGAAAACAAATTTCGATGAAAGAACTGAACTGTCCAGATGGCAGTGGGGGTGACCACAGATGGCTCCAGAGGGTGGTGTGGGTGACTCTGGCAGGAGATGGCAGAGCTGTTCCAGAGATGCAGCAGTGAGAAGGGGAGCCGTCTGGGGCTTGGGGGAAGACAGTACATTCAGCTCTGGCTATGCTAAGGTCAAGGTGGAACCTCCAGGTCGCTGCTGGAACTGTGTCACTGCGGGCCAGTGACAGAGCTAAGCATAGTCGGAGACACGGGCTGCTCCCAGCTGCCGGGAGGATGCAGAAGGGGGAGAGAGAGGCAAGGGTGGGGCTTGGGGAAGCCCAGAGTCTTAGGGATGAGCCAGTTTGGGGGAAAATAGGCAGAGCAGGGGGAGAGGTAGGACAGACGTGGCTGGGGTGTGTACACGTGGGGTGGAGTGGGACGGGCTAGACCATCAGCTGCGTGAGGACAGGGATGTCACTGTGAACCCCCAGTGCCTGGCTCAAAGCCTGCACATGGAAGGTGCTCACACATGACCTGAATGATTAGATGGATAGATGAAAGGACGAATGATGTGTCACTCACCTCACTGTCGTCCCTCGTGTCACAGCGGCTGGTGGAGCACTTTTCTGTCTCCCCGCGAAGGTCCCTCATCCCTCTGCCTACGGTCCTGCCTTCCTCTGCAGCAGATGCCTCTCTAGGACCCAAACCTAGGCCAGCTCCAGATATTCTGTGATCACATACTCCCCCTCCCACTTGGGCCAGAGCAATCAGGGGCAGAAGGGGTCACTTGACCCAGGCAGCCAATCAGAGTCTGTCCTGGTTCTCTTGCCTCTGGATCTTCTGAACTGAACCTGTGTGAATTTGGGTGGCCGTGTGTACACATGCATATGTGTGCCATGCATGCTGGTGTGCAGAGCACACGAGAGGGAGGGCCAGAGTGCGAGAGGATGAGAAGCAAGCAGACACCCAGGTAGTGGCAGATGAGGCAGTGTGGGCAAGACAGGAGAAACAGGTGCTGCTGGCTCTGGCCTCTCTGGGGCTCAGCTGGGTCCTGCTTTGGGCTCGGAGCATCCTCTGGGTCTACCTACTAATCCTGCCTTGGCCTTGGCTGCTGTGTAGGGACTTTGGTGTTTTTCCTGCCCAAAGGCCAGTGTGTGAGGTGCCTCTTCTGGGGCTCTGAGCATCCATCCATCCGTCTGCCCTGCTGAGCAGTGCTTGAGGCCTCTTGCAAATAGACTCTGGGTCCTGGATGTCAAAGGCCACACTTGCACTTGCTCAGTACTCCAGCACATGCTCTGGGTGGCAGCTCAGAACCCAGGCCCCAAAGAAAGACCTGCAGGTCCTCGGGCTCTGCTCATGCTAAATGCCTTGGTGAGCATCCTCCTGCCATCTTCCCAAGGGGGGCACGGTCCCCGTTCTGGCAGGTGTTGGGTCATGAGCTGAAGGCCACATGCCAGTGAGTGCCACGGCCAGACTGAATCCAGCTCCTCAGACTCCACACTGAGTGTTCTTTGGGGGTTTCTCATAGAATTAATTCTCCAGGGGCTTTTCTTCTGGGAGGCGCCAGCGGTCGGGGCCTGGGCCGGAGGCGCTGACACTCGGAGGGGACTCTCGTGGTCCTAGTGAGCCAAGGCAGCATGAACTAAGGGTCACCCTGGCCTTGCTGGCGTCTGGTGGGAGGGCTGGAGGCAGTGGCAGCTCAGCCCAAAAATGCAAAGGTCACCTGTGAAGGCGCAGCGCTTTGATGGTGAAACCTGAACTGGCGCGTCCTCACAAGGGCCCGTGCGTGTCCTGGGGCCCTGCAGCCCCTCCCCAGTGTGTAGGCTGGCGTCTTACAAGCAGGTGAGCAGTCGGGGCAGGACTGACACCACGCAGCTGCATCCTCCCGGCAGCCGGACCCCCTGAACCCGCCCAGACACGGCTCCGGGGCAGGCGCAGATGAAAGGGCCCGCGTTCCTCGCTGGTGACCCACTGCAATGCACACGCTTCACAGGCTTTTACAGCAACTGGGCTTGTCTCCTTCAGGTGCATTCCTGAGGGCTGGTGCCAGAGAAGGGCAGGGCTTTGCTGGCCCCTCCTGACTTCTGCTGGCTTGTGACCAGGCTGTCTATACTCAGTGGGGCAAAGCAGCCCACCAGCTCCCTCAAGAAGGCTGGCAGGTCGGGGGTGGGTTGGGGGGGGGGCGGCCATCTGCTCCTTAAGCCCGCAGCTGGCCTGGCTAGTGTCTGGGACAAGCTGGAAGCCTTGAGGGACACTATCTCGGGTGGCTTCAGAGACGGCAGCAAGCCAAGGAAAGGTTAAAACAAACATTTATTTAACAAATTATATTAAGAAGACAGACATCACACAGTGAAACTTCCCTTTGCCAAGTCCAAGAGTCACCTCAAATAAATACTCGCAGGAAGGACGTTGCTCCCACGGCCAGTGCACAGTGGCTGCTGGAGGCCCCACGCGGCTGCATAGCAGCGTGTGCCCTTGGTTGGGGGAACAGACCCCATCTCCCGGTGGTGACAGCGGCAGCTGCCGCAGGGCCACGTCTACAACACGTGAGGAAAGCTGGGCTGACCCAGGGGCGCCAGGAGACTCGGGGTGGGAGCACGGGCACTGGCCGCCTCCTCCAGGCCCCTGGGGGACAGTGACAGTGAACTGAGTCGGGCGGGCTCAGCTTTTGTGCGCCCTGCAGGCACGTGGCTGCTTTGTTGAGGGCTCTCTCTGCCCTCCTCCTCAGGCTCCCCAGTTCTCAGAGGAGCTGCAGGCTGGGTCACCCCACAAGTGGCCAATGATGGGGCGGGCAGCCCTGGGAGCCCTCGTCTGGGTAGAATGAGCGGGCGAGCGGGCTCTCGCCCCGTGCCCACGTCATGGTGCTCCGGTGACACCAGTGTGACCGGTGGCAGCTGGGACGTCCATCACTGGACCAGAAACCAGCATGTGCTTATGTTGGGACGGCTGGCGCCGTGGGCTCTGGGACCACACGAAACGGGTCCAAAACCCGCCTCCACCACTCACCAGCCTTGTGCCTTTGGACATGTCTCTGCTTCTCCATCTGTAACGAGGAGCAAATCACATCCACTTCTGGGTGTGCTTGGTTTTGGGGGGAATGAGAGGAGAAAAATGTGTGTAAGGTGCCAGCCTGATGCCCGGCCCAGGGTGTGGGTGTAGTGGGTATTCTTGTCCTTCCCCCCACCTTTCGGAAGGACAGGGAGCAGCTGGAAAACAGTCCCCAACCCTTCTCAGCGGCTTCTTGCCACCAACCCGCGGGTCACCAGCGAGGCGGGCAGACAGGCCGCAACCCTCCTGACGGGGGCTAACCTGCTATTTCTTCCCACGGGCGGGGCTCTCCCCTCTCCAAGTGGAGGTCATGGCTGAGACCAGTTCTTGGACTCGGGATGGGAAAAGCCTCGCTATAAACTTGCAAGTGAGCCTGGGGCAGATACTCCTTGTCACCGCTGGGCTACTTCCAAGGTCTTTGGAGGGAGATTCTGAACTTTCAGGGGGAAGAGAAGGCAAGGGGGCACTGTGCTCTGCTTAGAGTATTTTGGGGGGACAGAGGGTGCTGGGGGGCTGAGGGCAAGGCTGCTGCCCTTCACTTTTCCACAAAAACCCTTCCTTCCCTCCCCACCTGGCCAGACGGTTTGCAAAGTGCCCTCCCACAAAGAGACAGGCCATGCAGTTTGCAGGTGTGAGCCAGAGCTCTGCACAGGCGGGCACTCGTGCACCCGCACCCCCAGCCTGCTGCCACCCGCACACTTGCTCAACTTTGCCCACCTCTCACGAGGCAAAGAAACAGGGTGAGGAGCAGCCGAAAATCTACCACACAGCCAATACACTGACTCCGCACGGCTGGCTGGTCCCGGGCCACTGTGCATTGCGACATTCATAGCCCATGCTATTACCTGGACTGAGTCTGGGAGACTGTGGAGGTCTCCCGCTCCCTCGAGTCCCCCCGAGGGCGTGAATGGGGAGCTGTGGACACTCCTCCTCCTCTCACTGACGACCGCCCTCACCACTGGGCCCCACATTGTGGTATTTGAAGCTTCTGGGGCCCAGCAGAGCTGCCGAAAAACCTGGTTGTTAGTCAAGGGAGCAGGGGCTGCGGGATGTCACCAGTCAGAGAGAATCTCACAACCAGGGTGTGAACAACGATCGATGGACAGAGTGCGTGATCCAATGACCTGACAGAGGAATCAGTGCTCTGCCTGGCCCCCGCCCCGCCTCACAGGGGACAGCACCTCTGGCTGTTGGGCTTCAAGTCATACGGGTCACTTGTTTTTGAACCAGCCACGCATCCAAAAGGCAGCAGCAGACACGTGTTCTGGGCCCCAAGGGGTTCCCCCAGCTCCCCAGAAACAACTAGCTTATTTCAGTGGGTACATCTGAGACCAGTCGGCTCTCTCCTGGGTCAGCACCAATCCCAAAGGTCCTCAGGGGACTGCCATCTCCATCCCGAAGTCTCCCGGGCACTGCCAGGTTCCATGAACTGTCTTTTCCTGCCTCCTTGCCACGTGGGAGGCATGGGGAGGTCAGTCTCACCAGGGATGCCCTCAGGTTTTGGGGAAGGGGAGGCGAGGCGACCACTTCCCTAATGCATGGAAATCAGGAAGTATCAACATGAACACCAAGGGGGTGACCAGGAGCAAGAGTTGAGAGGCCTGGAGGGGGCGGAGCTGACAGGTACATGAGGTATTTTTTGTCCTGCCCTGCTTCTTAGCTGGCGGCCACTCCCCTGACTGTTGGCTGTTCCCACTGCGCCCCAGCCACCCAACTAACCCCGTGCCGTCATGGGGGCTGCAGGGGGGAGTGGCCTGTCCCTGGCTGTGGCTCTCCTGTGCCCCCTTCCTGGTGCGGGAACCTCACTGCTCTCCACGGCGTCCCCCACACCAAACCTCCCGTGCACAGCTCCGGCCATCTGGTGACCCCCTGAGATGGGAGACACCAACAGCCAGACGCAGCAGGCCACTGGGGCAAGGGCCCGAGCCTCCAGACATGGCAGCAACCCCTGTTCTCGTGGCAAACTTGTGTGGAGATGAACTTGGCAGCTAGCACTGTGTCTACTGGCCGTTAGTGGCAGAAATGTTGGTGCTGGTCCCAGTCGGTGACCTGGATTGGATGGGCTTGTCAAAACCACCATCTCCAAGAGCAGAGGCCGTCAGGACACGGCCTGGCTCTGAGAAGCCAGGTGAGCACGTGCCCCGGTCCTTCAGGGCCAGGGCACTGGCTCACAGCACCGGGCAGGGCCATTGGCACTGCTGATGGCACGTGGGTGCTACGGAGACGAGCCCTTTGGGAGGAAGTGGGTGTGAAGTGGGTGAGCCCAGCGTCCTGGGCAGCAAGCGCCAGGCGCTCGGCCTTCCTGCCCCGCGAGCAAGTCCCGTCTGTGCTGGCAGCCGGGGCCTGCCGTTCCCTGACCCCAGGACGTCCAGTGTGTGAGTCCAGTCACGAGTCCGAGCACAGGATGTCCACAGTGGGGCAGGGGCAGGGGCCGGGCACGGGTCCACTCGGGCCGCTGGCTTCCCCTTCCTGTGTTCATTCCCCAGGGCTGTCATGAAGTGCTGGGGCACTCGATGCCGTCGGCGCGAGGGGCTTGTTCCACAGCAGCCCGGGTCTGGGTGATCGGTGATCCCTGGGGGGTCTTGTGCAAAGCTGCCCCTCCTCAGGGTCTTCTGGGAGGGCAGCAATGGCTTAGTGACAGGCGATGGGAGTGAAGGGAGCTGGTGGTGTCATTGCGCATCCCGAGCAACTGTCCAGGCCCTCGGGTGACTCCCGTGGCGGGTGGGGTTGTTGAGAGGATGCTGCTCATCACACAGACACGTTAGGAGCTGCTGGTCACTACCGCACACGGGTTAGTCGAGGTTATGGACCACAGCCCCGGGAGGTGGGCTGTCACTTCGGGCAAGCTGATGACCGAAGACGGAGGTGCTCAGCTGCCCACAGTCTCCCAGATGAACCCCGTGGGGCAGTGTGAAGGGCGGGCAGGAGGGAGCAGGAGAGGGCGGGGTGCTCAGTAGTCTGGGCCGACGTGTCTTCTCCCCGCAGGTGCAGGTGGCATCGGGGCCCTCAGGACTGGGGCGCCTGCTGGCAGCGAGTGGGGCTGGGCGGGAGCCGGGCGGCGGCACTCTGCTCCGTGCGGAAGCTGTACTCATACTGTGGGGGACGGGCAGAGAAGCAGAGTCAGGGCGCAGGGACACCTGGGGGCCGTGCCGAGCCCCGGCCTGTGCATGCAGACGGGGCGTGTGAGCTGTGCGAGTGTGTGAGCGTGCAGACACACCCCTGGTGCTGCAGGTGCCTGGCTGGTTTGTGATGACTGGGACCTTTCACAGTCCCTGCCCCAGTCTCCACAGGGCGAGACCTCAGCACTGGCAGTGCCCAAAGCCACGATGCCAGCGGCAAGCACGCGCGAGCTGTCCGCCTGCCAGTCTGCATGCCCAGCACCCTCCTGTCTCCCACGAACCAGCAGATGGTCCTTGTCCTACTAGGGGAGGAGTCCCACATTAGTGAGGGGCAGACCTGGGACTTCATCCGAAACCCGAGGCTGGCTGCAGCCACCAGGCTCAGGGGAACCCTGGCCAGCTGGTCTGCTCAAGTGCCTCCTGAGCACGCTGAGGACACACACTCTGGGTGATCCTCCTGCCCACTCTTTCCTCGCTGAGGTCCACAGCCACTCCCCGCAGGGCGTGTGGATGTCCTTACTAACTGGTGAGGACCCGAGGCTCCTTGAGGGCAGCATCGGACAGGCTACCCTCCCTGAGCTGCCTGCCCTGAAAGAGAGCTCAGCTCTCACACTTTCACGCTTGACAGTTGGGCTTCCCTGACAGACCCTGGGTCACAGAAACGTGCAGAGGCAGGTTCTGAGTGTGACGGGAGCTCAGAGAAGGGGCAGTGCCTCTCTGGTGGGGACAGGGGACCTAAGGTTCACCTTGAAGGCCAGGTGGGATCTCAACACCTCCATGCCACGCAGGGCACGCTGGGCAGAAGAGGGGCGCAGATAAGGAGTGCCCGCAGGACAGAAATGGACCTGCAGGCTGCAGGGCTGGGCTGGGGGAACAGCCTGGAACATGACGCCAAGGCAGCCATGTGGTTCCATGGGTTTTGGCAATGAGGAGCTTTGATTGGATCACTGGTTGTCAAACATTTAAAATATCTGAAATCTTTTTAGCAGTTAGAATTGTCACGAAAAGGACTCTCCTACTTAAACCAGCCAAGAGGAGCTGCCTTGTTGGCCTTGACCATCACGGGAAGCCACCTCCTCTGGGACACGGCAGGGGGGCTGGAGCCACTGCAGCAGGGGGCATCTACAGCAGGGAGGGCTGCAGACCCCACCACAGGCTCCAAATGCCCCGCCTCCCACCTCCCACCGGCATGCTGGTCAAGCCTGCCCAGTCCCCCCCGACTACGGGCTGCCTGCGGCCAGGAGGCACTTCTAGGGGCCACGCCAAGCGAGGAGAATGGCTAAAAGTTGAGGGTTTCAGGTTTAACTCTGTCCCCAACCCCCCAGCCTGACAGTCCCACAGGAGCAACGCAAGACAGACACAGGTCCGAGCTGGGGATGGGTGAGGCCTGGGCTCATGCTGTGTCCCTGTGAGAACAGTGGAGGTGAGCAGCCTCAAGTGGCCCCTGGGGCCACAGGCCCCAGTGACGCTGAAGGCAGGACTGTGGTCCCTACAAATGGCCTCTGTCACCAGAAGGGGTGGGAAGAGGAGGTGTCGGTGAACCCACCTTAGAAGAAATGGGGTCACGTCAAGGAGCGACAGGTGTGGGCAAGGATGTGAGAGAAGGGGACCCGCGCGCTGCTGGTGGGGCTGTCAGTGGGTGCGGCCACCGACAGGGCAGCGTGGGCCCCTTAAACTATTAACGCTGGAACTGCCATACGACCCAGAAACCCCACGTCTGAGTTTTTAGCCAAAGGGAAGGAAAACAGGGACTTGAAGGGACACGTGCACCCCTGTGCTCATGGCAGCACCATTCACAATGGCCCAGAGAGAGGTCACTGACGGCCCCGCCCTGGCAGGTAAATGGGGAAAGGAAGAATGGTGTCTGTACACAGTAGAGTACCTATCATTCAGCCACAAGATGAACAGCCTTGCCATTGGCAGCAGCGTTATGCTAAGTGAAGTAAGTCGGATGGAGAAGGCAAAGCACCACATGATCTCGCTTATATGTGGGATCTAAAAAAAAAAAAAGACATAGAAAGCCCCCAGCCAAGCTCACAGAAACAGAGAACAGGCTGGTGATCCCCAGAGGCAGGGGGCAGGCGGGTCACTGGGTGATGAGGGTCACAAGGCCCAAACCCCCAGTCACAGCAGTCCTGGGAAAGTGACGTGCAGGACGCTCACTGTGAATAATAACGCCACATTGCATATTTGAAAGTTGCTAGGGGTAAACCTTAAAACTTCTCATCACAAGAAAAAAAACTTGTAACTGTAGTGACGAATGTTAGCTAGACTGACCATCTTATAATATATACAAATGCTGAATATACTGTACCTCCGAAATGAAAACAATGTATGTTAATTACACCCCAATTAAAAAAATGGGGTCACAACGAGGTTCGGCGGGTCAAGGGCCCGCCCACCCCTGGCCCCAGGCAAACACTCACTGCACATCTGTTGGCTACTTGGGAGAATCAAAGCAGCACCCAGCCGGTCACTCTTCTGCTCTCTGGTGACCAGGGCCTGGGGATTTCAGCTCCCAGGAGGCTGGTGGACCAGTGTGGCTATGGAGGTGGCGGACTCGGGGCCAAGCCTGGGACAACACCGCCACCTCGTGGCTGCTTGTGTGCACCACAGCAGGAAGCATTCCCTCATGGGCTCCCTCAGCACCCGCTATAGCCACGCTGTGCTGGGCGCTGGGACCAGATGAGAGCCACACGAGGTGGCAAGGGAGAGACGTGGGCGTGACCCATTAACCCAACGAGCAACACAGGACAGAGAGAAGACTGTGTGGGGGAATGAGGGTGTTTCTGCCAGTGGCCGAGGGGGTCCCTAAAGAGCAAGTGGTGGGGTGGAGGGGCGCCACTCAGGCGGGGACACAGGGAACCAGAGCTAAGGGATGGTAATTGGAAGCACTTGGGGTCAGGGTAGCTGGCCTTACAGACGTGGAGATGTTTCAAGAAACAGACAAGGTGTCAGGCCTGGCACTTGGGTTGAGACCAGCCTGGGAGACCCTGCCTGGGGCAGTGGAGAGGTGAGGCACCTCTCAAATGAGGGAGCAACCTGTGCCAGGCACCCCCCTGGAAGGCTTCGGGGGGACCCACTGTAGAGGCTCGGTGCCAGGTTCCAGGGCGGTGGGGCAAACATGGGCAGTCGGGCCGCCTTGAGTCGCTGGGGGCTGGTCGGCACGGAGAGCCCACGAGAGGAGCTGGAGGTAGCAGCGCCCAGCTGTCCACAGCCAGGGGCCAGGGCCCTCTGCAGACCTGGGTGCCAGCAGGAGTGGCCCCAGTGAAGGGCGCTACAGCTTTCTGGATGGCAGGGTGGGGGGTGGTTGAGGGGAGGGACAGGACATTTCCCAGCCTGGGCACACAAGTGCTGACCAGGGCTTAGTGGGGAGTCCTGAGGCCAGTCTTTGTGGCAGAGCAGGGGCAGGGTCACTAGCAAGGGGGGCACAGGCGAGCCTTCAAGGACAAACGGCTGAATTCCTGTTTTTCTATGTCTGGGGCCAGGGGTTGGGGGAGGTGGGGGCAGGCAGGGAGAAGAGCACACACTGCCTCTTCCTGACTCACAGCCCAAGTACACGGCCGCCCCTCCAGAGCTCCAGAGGGCCAGGGATCTGGGCACAGAGTGCAGACTGCTGTCCCCGCCCCCACCCCTGCCCTTGAGATTTCCCCCCCTTTAGCTGTACTGGCTGGAGAAAAGGGTGGCTCCCCCCCCTCTTGTTTTCGCTAACTCCCCAAATGAAATTTCAACATATGTCCCCTGACATAATCCCCCTTAGGCTGCGGATAACCCTTCCCACAGACGCTGTCCTCTGCCAGGGATTGCTGGCCCCCAAGTGTTTGCCCAAGAGACTAGGGCCGCTTCTGGAAGCCCTTCACTCCCTAGGGCAAACAGCGAGTACCTTTGAAGGCGGATTTGGGCCCAGATCTGTTTACGCAAGACATTAGTCTCCCGCATAAGGAAAACCTGCACTCGCGTACAAACAGCAAATCCTTTTTGAATTAAAAAAATTTTCAATTAAAAAGAATTTGGGTTCGCAGAGCAGAGCCCAGCTGAGTGGCGCCGGGCCTTGGCGCCCTCTGGTGGGCACAGGCCGTCATCACAGCAGCATCGGAAGCCAGCCTGGGCGGCCTCACCAGGAAAGAGACATCACTGTCAGGGCCTCCATCTGGGGCTTTCCCCGGGGCCTGGAGGTGGGTGCTGGGGCCTGGAGACCCTGCAACTGACGCCCTGAGACTGACGCACCCAATCTCTCAGCCACGGAGCTCAGGTCCAAACTTCCAAAAGCCTTCCGTCTCAGCAAGGCCAGATCCTGGCAGTGGGAGGGGCTGACTACAGCTTCCAACCACACCTTGGAGGCAAGTCACCTTATTGCCCAGCCTCACTGGCATAACGGTGGCAGCCAATCCCCCCACAACCTGCCACCGGGCCCACACCCAAAGCTGTCGTGAGGGTCACCTAGGACAACTCACGGGAAAGCACCTGAGGGAAAACACCAGTCCTCCTGAGCATCAGACTCAAGGGTTATAACCCAAGCCAGGGATGCCCAGGCCCTGCCCGGGGTGGGGCGGGCGTCAGCACCTGCCTGAAAACGTTTCCCAGGCACAAGAGAAAAAGGCAAGCACAGACCCCACTTCACTCCGTGTCCAGTGGTGATCAGACCAATCAGTGAGTTCCCTGTGAGAAAGGACGATGGTAAGGGGTTGTTTCCAGTGCCATTTTCAGACATGGACGCTGAGGTCCGGAGAGGCCTCATCCGTCACGAGGTCACAGAGAGAGCCGAGGCAGGGCTGGCCTGGGTCCACAGGGGTGGCAGGGGACGGCACAGCTCTGGCCCAGCAACTGGCATCAGGTGCACGTCTGTGTCCACTTCTTCATACGGGCACACGTGGGGTAGGACAGATGTGCACCAACACAGATGGGCACTTCAGTGAATGACAGAGGGCCCTGGAAGGCCCTGGTCAGGTGAGGGGAGGTGAAAGGGCAAGACTCAGGTCAAGGAGAGGAGTCTGATTCAGGAGTAAACCCCATTGAAGGGTAGGCTCCGGAAGGCGGGGAGGGTCCCTGTAGGTCAGATGGAGGTGGGTGAGGCTCTGCCTCCCCCACAGCCTGCCCTGCCCTGCCTCTGCCTTGGGGCCATGACTCCTGCTAGTCTGGCCCCCCGCCTCGGGTCAGCCCCTCTGGGCATTTCAGCTGTGGAAGCTCCCTTACCTCACTCCTGGCCCTGTCCTGCCACCTGTCTTCAGAAGTCTGGCTGCTGGGACTCAGCCCCCAGGGCAGGGAAGAGGCAGGCAGCAGCGGGAGGAGCTGGCTCAGTGGGGCCCTGGACCCCACGGTGCAGCCTCCTCTGGCATGTCTGCTTGTTTTCCCATGGGAGTCCTGCGCGTACTGGACTGTGGCTCCACAGAGACACCTGAAACACTGGGAAGGGGGACGACACATCGGGGCCTGCACACGCGCAGAGGAGGATCTAGAACTCCCCAAAGCCGGGCAGAGCACCTTCTTCAACTTCCTCACGTGGGGAGAGGGGCCTGGAGCTCAGGGCTCACGGGTTATTGCAGCCCATGACCCAGTGGTCACTAGTGAGCTGCCGGATCCCAAGTGAGAGGGTCAGGACCAAATCCTCACGCTCTGTGAAACTGGTACTGTTCTTCCCATGCAGGTGAGCAAACGGGCTCAGAGAGGCTGAGTGACCTGACTGAGGCCACCAGCACTCGGGACACAGCTGGGAGGCACCTCTAACTACCACAGTCGGCAAGGATGGTCTGGCCGGTCCCACAACCACCCCACACGGAAACCCCTATGGCTCCTGCAGGCCTGCGGGGAAGCCACTTCTGTTTCTGAGCTGGCTCTTCCCTTTGGGTTCATGAGGTCTGATCTCAGAGCAGCAAAGCCGGAGTCAGGAGCCCTGGGCTCCACTCTGTCCCACTGCTGGGTCACCCTAAGTGAGGGGTGGGACAAGGGCCCCTCCAAGTCCCACCTGCTCAAGGAGCGGGACCCACATCTGTCTAGGCCCAGCGCCGACCCCAGGAGCAGCTGCTGCTCCAATGCCCCTCCACCCACTGATGCAGCCCTGTCTCCTACTCCATCTGGGACACCCAGGTCACCTCCTGCATCCTCACCAGTTACCCTCTTCCCTGCCCCAAGCCTGGGACTCCCCAGGGGGACAGTGACACCTGCTGCCCTGCTCTCAGGGTACCCTCAGCTCATACAGTACTTCCACCTGGCATCTGGACGGAGCATCAGGGAGCAGGGAAGTGAATCCTACGTCCTCACCCTGTGGCCGAGCCCCAGCCCCTCCTCCCCCCAGAGTGAGGTGGGAATGACTTCGGCAGAAACCTTGTCCCGTCTGTGGTTTCTGAGATCTCCCTGCCAAGCACTGTTTCCTCAATGCATCGGGGCCAGTCCCACCTTTGTGCCTCACCTCGTGCTGTCCCTTCATGGACACTCTTCCTCCCTTGAGCGGCTAAGCCCTGCTTGTCCTTCGAGGCCCATCTAAAGGGGCATTTGTTCTGGGAAGTGGTCTGCCCTCCCCCAGAGCACCTTCCACATTCGCCTTAGGTACAGTGTCGAGAAGGAGTCAGCCATTTCTGCCGCTCCACAGCCTGGTAGAGGTGGTGGCCCAGAAGAGATGGATGGATGGATGGATGGGTGAATGAGGGGAAAGGTCAAGCTCAATGTGAAGGGGAACAGGCAGCTAAGACAGGGAGTCAGCGCACGGGCAGGCAGGAGGCCACTCTCGATCCCAGTCTCCGCGGAGGCGGCAGTGACTCCGTGTGGCCCTGGGCCCCCTGTACTCCCACAGCCCTGTGTGTGTGATGGTGTGCCGGCCCCCACCCTGTGCCACTTAAGTAGTGCAGGCCCAGGGCTCGTCCACATCGCCCCTGTGAGTCTAGGTGTGATTTCTGTCTGTAGCTCTACACACACAGACCATGTACAAGCGGGAGGCTGGCACTTCGTCGGCATATGTGGTATTTAAAAACAGCTATAAACACTGAAAAGTTTAGAGACTTTGTATAGAAACACAGGGGGCATGGCAACTCTGGACCTTCCTTCCTGCACTGCAACCCCAGGCCCCGTGTGGTTAAATGGAGCCGCTTCCTGTGAGAGGCACGCGCTGCTTTGCCACAATCCCCACCACTCCCTGTAACCTGCCCGATCAGGCGGGGTGTCAGCTGCCACTTTACCACTGTGATTAGATTCTTGTATCACTGTGAGCACATGGGGTGGTGGAGACAAAGTAAGCGAGGCAGTGAAAGGTGTCGTGTGCCCATAACCCCTGGGAGTAGGAAAATGAAAGACTGAGGAGGCCGGCTCTTTAAGAACAACGGGGAAGGCACAGTTTGTGGGGGAACTGGACTGCTGACTGACTGACTAGGACACAAAAGGCGTCTTGCTGCCCCCGGCCCCCGGTGTGTACCCTGTCTGCTCTGTGTGAGGGTCTGGCAGGGCTGTTAAATAAACACCATTTCTGTGTCCACCAACAGCTGTGTGGCTCACCCCTCACTGAGTAAGCACTTCAGAATTTACCTGCCTATCACCTAAAAAACATATTTGTATTTTTCTTCTCCTAGGTCATTTGCGGAAAATGTTTAATACAATACCACTTCCTGGCTCTGATTTTCGGGTGGAAGAGGAGGCGCTGTGGGGCCTGGCGGGAAAGGCCCTTCTTCCTCTCATCTGCTCTCATCTTGCTCATTTTTTTACCTACATGCCAGGTCTCCTAAGAGTTCAATTTGGGGGGGGGGGGTATGACTTTAAGACTTGGGAGATGAAAGACTCCCAAACCATAAGAATATGAACATCCTCTTAGGAAGGACCTGCACAAAACCAGATACTCGCCTTGACTTCAGTTTTGCAGGAGCAGACACACACACAACTCGGGATGGTGTCCAGGCAGGCGGTCCTGTCCGCCCAAGGCCATCTCTGCCTCAGCCCCGCCCCCATGGGCCCAGCCCGGTTCCCTCATTTATGTGATGAATGCCCCCGGCTGCTGTGGGAGCAGCTGGGTGGGGGCTGCCGCTCGGCTGACACTGCTGTGGACAGAACCAAAAGGGTGGGTGGGTGGGGGGAGTCTGAGACTCTGGGAATTAGGAATTCTATTAATATAACCTACCATATTACTATGCCCATGGAGAAAAAATATCATCTCCAATAGGTGGTTAAAATACACTGATCCAAAGCCACCATTCATTTCGGATAAAAACACTTAGGAAAATAAAAATAGATGGCTAATTTCTTAACGTGATAAAAAAAAAGAGACACATCCATAATATATGGCAAGACAAAATGTACCATTATGAATTAACATTGAAATTAGAAACTTCCATGAAAACCATGAATGGAACCTAGAGGCCCGGTGACCCGAATGTGCCGGCCAGGCAAAGACACCAGAACGAGGGACAGACACCCAAAAGGAGGAGGCTGGGGTCAGGGTTTGCAGGTGACATAACTGTCCGCCTGCGACACCAAAGAAAAGCAACTGAAAAACCATCAAAAGCAGTGAGTCAGTGAGAGAGCCAACTCCAGAAATACAGCGCAAAGCCAGCAACTTCTTGCTCTATAAACGACAGAAAATATAATGGAAGAAAAGGTCCCACTTACGAGAGCCACAGAAACATAAAACACCGAGGAATAACCTAAAAGAAACGTGAGGGATCTCTGCAGGAACCCCGTCCTACTCCGCGGAGTGACCCAGGCAAAGACTCGAACAGCCTCTTCATGGAAAGCGCCGGTCCGCTCCCTGCTGCCTGTGTGCTCAATACAGTTACGAGAAACATGGAAAGTGCAGTTTTTGGAACCCCTTCACCCTAAAACAGTTCTGAAGTTTAGCTGGAGAATAGTCATGTGAACAAAACTAGGAAAACTTGGGGGGGGGCGGAGAATGAACCCTATTCATGTGTTAAGGCTTATTATAAAGCTATAAGGTTCAAAACAGCGTGGCAACAGATAAGAAGAGGCAAGAAAAACTGCATCGATCTACTCACACGTGGAACTACACAGTCACGCGCCACCAAACGACGGGAACAGCTCTGAGAACCCTGTGGCAAGGTGACCTTGCTGAGCGAACGCAGTGAACGGAGACCACCCGGGGGCGCACCGAGGCTGCGGGGTGCAGCCGGGGCGCTCGGGCTGCGCGCCCGCACAGTGCATCACCGGGCACAGCGACGCAAGATAAAACCAAGCACCGGAGGAAAGGACGCCATTAAGAGACTCGGGAAACGTGAGCAGTGCGAGGCTGCTGCCACGATGACGCGGCGTGCCGTTTTACAGAAAACGGTTTTTTATAAGTTGAAAGAATACACTTGAAAATAAAAACTTGTCACATGTAAATACATAAACCAGTAACATATTTATTATTAAGTCCTATGTACTCACCTAATTCTATCTGCTATACTTGTGTACGACGGGCGTGTTTGCACCAGCATCACTGTAAGCACGTGGGGAGCGCGTTGCGCAATGACGTCAGGACAGCTATGACGTCACTACACGATAGGGATTTCTCAGCTCCACTACAATCTATGGGAGCCCTGTGGTATATATGGTCCGCTGTTGGCTCAAACGTTGTTATGTGGCGCGTGACTGTATTTGATAAAGGTAGTACGTGAAATTTCCTGAAGTAATTAATGTTAAGAAAACTGGCTAACATTTTAGGATGTAATAAATATGGTCCTAGTTCTCACCTTCTAATAAATTTCACATGGATTAAGTATTTGAAAAGGATTTAATACTTTTAATATGTTAAAACACAAAAGGGCAGGAGAAAATAAAAGCGAATATTTTTATAATCTTCTAAGTAGGATCCGAAGCCAAACGTAAACAAAGCTGCCCATGAGAACATTTAGTGGGACATGTCATTAACAAGGCGAAAAGACACTGGTGTGTGTGTGTGTGAACACAGAAGGGAGAGGAGGCTGTTATAAGGAGCCTAAAGAACTCTTTAAAAATGAGTGAATAAAGCTAAAGAAGAGAAAAAGTTAGGCAAAGGGTACAAACAGAAGACACTCGTAAAAGAAATACAAACAGCCAATAGACACATGAAAAGATGTTCGCCTTTAAATCCCAGGAACGCGTAGCCAACGGGAGGGTGTGGGAAACAGGTGCCCTCCCTCCCATGCTGAAGGTGGGGTGCTACGTGGGCACACCTTTTTGTTTTTTTTTTTAACGCAAAATGGTATTACGTATTTTTCTAAAGAAAGGCCCAGGGGAGCAGAGACACATGTAACAAGGAAATATATTGCAGCCGCGTAATAGCGAATAATTGGAACAACTCAAAAGCCAATCAATAGTGGATTGCTTGAATAAATCATGGCACGATCCTAAAAGGAAACAACACGTAGTCACTGACGGGAACGGGGCAGATTGTGCGTAGTGACGTGGAAGGGTGTGCACGACACGCTGTAAAATGAAAGCAAGGCATGCACAGTATGTGTGCTGAGAGCCTGTGTGTATGTGTGTGTCCCCCAGGAGGGGGCCGTGGGGAACGTCATGTGTCTGAAGTGTCTTCATTTTTATCAACATGCACACCTCTGAACTCGGGAAAACACTAAATACTAAAAATTGATTTTGATTGGCAGGTGGCTGCTTAAGATGATAAACTGCCTGAGATCCAGCAGAATTGATGGGCAGAGAGCCAATCTTGCCTGGGCAGCAGCTCCTAAACTGTGGTCAGGCTCCTGGAGTGGAGGTCCCCAAGCTACTGCCACGTTTCAGAGGAAGGCTGACACTTCTGTGGTACCTTCTGAAAGGCTGCCCATGAAACAGACCCACTAGGCTTCTTTGTTGTGGGCTGGAATGGTCTCCATTCAGTGCCATCACTCTGCAGAATCTAGGGGGAGCTCTGGGTCTTCGAGCAAAAACATAAAAATGGGGAGCAGAACGGGGTAACTCTACTTATTTAACTAATTTTTAATGAGTAAATGAAGTAGGTAGATCCCCCCCCCCGCCCCCTGCAAAATGCCAGCTTCCTTATTGAAATATAAATAGAGAAAAAAAGATCTGGGCAGTGAAAATGTTACATCTCACAGGTAGAGAGAAGGCAGCCTATTTCTTGTTGCAGTTTAAGACCTGGCCACTAGATGGTGCAAAGGGACCACACATTTCGCAGCATCTTCCAGCACAAAATTCTTTCTCGTTAATGAGCACAATGAAAGCTTTCCAAAAGTCTAGAGAATGAACAATTGTGCTGGGATATGAACATTTTGCTTTTATAAAATTGGGACTCTGCCATTTCATTACCGATACAAAAATCTTCTGTCTCACTTTCTTCCCACCATATGCACGTCCCCAATCCACTCTGAATCTCATGGGGCCCGCAGAAACCCAGGGAAAAGTGAACGTCCGAAAGTTGAATTCAGAAATTCTTTTTACCTCGAGCTGCCAAATGCATTTCCATTAATTTCACCTCAATGTCGTGACGTAAATGCTAGCGGAATCGGCCCCAAGCTAAATAAGCAATAAGCCGCATTTTTCAACACACAAACGCATAAAGATGTCAGCTCAAACTGTTTACTAATTAACACTTAAAAAGACACAAATTAGATATGCGTGGCTAAGAGCAATTATAATCAAGACGAATTTCTCTAGTCATTTGGGAACTGAAAAAAAATGCCTAATTGCTGGAACCAATGTTTTAAAAACTGAAATCATGCCAGTTAGCAAATATGTTCATTTAAAGAACATTCCACGTGACTACACTCCGGAGGATCGACTACAAACATGAGAACAAGGAAAATATTTAGGTATAAAATGAAAATTTTAAGCTCCCTTAGATTTATAACTTCTTCATTAAATACGTCTGAAAACAGCAGCCCATAAAAACCTGTAGCAATTAAGTGGTTAAATGAACTGCCTCCCTTGTCAGTTTTAAAGGAGTGATTAATATTAGATTGTCCCTTTACTAATTAGACTCTCCCTTGTCTTTCGGCTTTTAGAATCCAGTGAAAATGGAGGTCGTCTGCTCCAGCAGGAAGCGTGGTAGGCTAAGGACACTTCCCTCACTGAGTCTGAGCGTGGCACCCCTGAAGGGAGGTGAGCTCATGGTTCTCCATGGCGGTGGGCGGCAGGTGGGGAAATGGCTGTGTGCGGAGCTGGAGGGCATTCCGGGGTGCCCGTCCATCACAGGAATTGCTGGCTCCTATTTTTAAAAGGCTTGCAGGTCGTTATGCACGCAGCATGAAATCTACTACCATCAAGGCCACTGTCTCCTGGCCATCAGTCCTTGAGACGCGGGACAGATTGGTCTGTGAGGGAGGCAGGGTGGGGCAGTGGGCGGGGAGGAGCACAAAACCGGCGGGAAAGGTGCCTGAGACTCGGGAATTGTTGCAGAAGCTGCTGCCTTGCTCGGCAGGGCCAGCTGGGCGCTCCCGCTGCGGCGGCGGCGATGGGGAATCCATCAGATGGAGAAATGGGGCGACTGCTTACAAGGGAAATAAAGAGCGGCAGAGACAGAGAATATTTATATGCCCATCTCCGCACTCGGAGAGAAGATGCTTCATCACAGGGGTCGGCTGCAAAACCACACTTTCCCGACTCTCGACTAGATAGAACCTTTTGTTCAGGCAGCGGGGAGGACGAGTCCCTCACCAGGTCCCAGCCCCCAGGGTCGCCCAGCCGCTGCCCAGCCCCACGGGGAGGGGCCAGGAAACCTCCCCAGTGCTGCCACAGCTGCCCCTGGCCAGCCCCCCTGGTCGCTTCCCTGGGGCTGAGGGGAAATGAACAAAATCTCACTTTCTCAAGCCTGGGACTAATTTACTCCCCGGCAAAGCCCCTGCTCTGAGCCACGGATGGACATGGGCGACCTGGCGGGGCAGAACCAAGGCTGCTACCACCCACCATCAAGGGCCAGGGGCGGTCAGATTTTAATTTCTTTATTAATCATGGCTTTGTTCATTTTCAACAATCCACTCACATTGCCCGCGTGTATTTCTATGTTGTGAGAGGTTCTGCCTTTATGATGATGTTTTTCCTTTGAAATCTGCTTGGTAGCAGGTATGTACATTGATTTTAATCATGACCTTAAAACGTAACCTTTTTGGGTGTCTTTCATGAAAACTTAAGCAAGTGCTGCCTTGGCCTCAACCACTGGGGAAACCCTAAGACCACTGACCAGGGCTGGGACCTGGGGGCAGGGTCATCAGGCCTGTAGGTCAACCCGAGGTGGAAACTAGGGGACCTGCCCCAGGGTCACACCCAGTGGCAGATTTGGCATGCTGCCCCAGGCATCCGGACTCAAACACTGGCCTCTCCACTGCCCCACGCTGTCCCCACAGTCCACGAGTGTCTGCAAACACCTGGTGTCTGAGTGACTCCGGGGGCAGGCAGCTCTGGGGCAGGTGGCTCTGAGCCGCCCTGCCCGAGAGCCTCGTCCCAGCGACATACTCTCCCCTGAGCTCATCAGGACTCTGTGGGGCTGAGGTGCCCTGCCCACCCACAATCGAGGTGACACCGTGCCTCTTTCCACCTAGTACTCAATGGTGGGCAATTCTTGGGCTGGCAGGCTGGGGTCCACAGTGGGTCCATGCCATGGCAGAGGGCACCCAGGGTCAGCTCTCCTGGGCAGGCTGCTGGAGGGTCTCCTTTGGTCTCTAACCACCAAGCTCAAGGCTGACAGGGTAATAAGGCTCATTCATGGAGTGACCTGCCCTAGGGCTAAATGGTAGTGACAGGCACAGGCTTGAATTCAGAACCCTCCCAGGCAGGGCAGGCACGTAAAGTTCAAGTGGGCAGCAGAGCACGCCCACCAGGGATTGGGTGTGAGCACCATGCTGCCCTAAGGGACAAGCCCTTCTGTATCCTCCCCGCTGGGACCGCCTGCCTAGGTTCCCTGTGAACAGGGAGTGGGAGGCTTGGCATAATAGTGTAAAATACAGCAAAATAATAGTTCACACTCAGGCAGGGGTGTCCAACCTGTGGCCTGCGGGCTGATGGCTGTGATGCAGCCCAACACAAGATCGCAAATCTACTTAAAACATGGAGTTTTTTTTGTGATTACGTGTCACAATGTATTTAGTGTGTGGCCCAGAGACGCCAAAACATTGGACACCCTGGTTTACCGAGCAAAGAAAACTGCCCAGCAGAGCTCTTCCTGCCCCAGGCTCATCCCTGCCCCACTAAAAGCAGCCAGACCTGCTGGGAATAGAAAGGAGCAAAACCCGCCTGGGTCTCCAGCTCCCCCAGCAACGCTGGGTTCAGAGGCTAAAGGAGCAAGTTCAGGTGTATTTATGGAGAAAACTCTCTGACTTTGCAGAAGACGGAGCCGTTCGCCAATGTGTATGGATGCCAACATACCAATCACCATTAATGCACGCGGATGGCCGGTGTGAGTAACGTGTAGATCCTCGGATTAAATGCCAAACTCCACAGCACTCTGGACTGCAGGGTATTTGTGATAGTTTCACACCCTATTTAACATTTCTAGCCTTTTCCTATTTCTCTGCATTTTAAACGCCACTTTAATTTCCTTCAACAGAGAATACAGATGTGTGGCTTCAGCCCATCACCAAGAACAAGAAATAAAGCTAGGCTCGGCCAACCAGGATGTCACTGCTCAGCCACCAGCACAGAGCAGCGTGCCACGCTGGAATGGGGCTGGACGTACACCGGTTCCCGCACCTCCCTGCAGACATGGAGAACAGTGATGACCGTGACCGTGAACACAGCAGCAGTGAACTGAACAGTAGTCAGGGTAGGCGCTGTCCTAAGCCATTCACAAGACTCTCTCAGTCAAACCCCATACATGCCACAGGGTAAGCATTTTTGTTACTGTTCCAGTTTTACAGAAGAGGAAACTGAGGCTCAGAAAGCTTTAAGTGGAAGAGCTCGGACTCACGCCCAGGGCAGCTGACTGCAGCGTGTGTCTGCCCACGGCTCTGCAGAGCATCAGACCTCAGGATAGTGGAGTCTGACCGCACACAGCTTTGGACCAGACCTTCGTCCTTAGAGCAGGGAGAGAGTTGAGGTTGGCAGTGGGTTCTGCCACGTGCACGGGCCCTGCCCTGGGCCCCGCCCACCTCACTCCATCCTGCGACTCGAAGTCACCCCATCCTGTGACTCAAAGGCCAGGGTTCGAACACAGGTCCACCAGCTCCCCAAACCCCACTGTCCCCCCACCCCAGCCCCTCAGAGGTTCATGGAGCCACAGACTGAGTCCTAGAGGAGAGGATCTGGAGTTTGACATGCGGGATCTCAATGCTGGCCTTGGCAAGTTGCTTCGCCTCTCAGAGTCTCTGTTTCCGCCCCACGAAACGGGGAGGAACGACACCCAAAACGGGGTGACTGTCGCCCAGTGAGTGTTCAGAGGACCCAGGGCAGAGATGGCAACCCTCAGACAGGGGCCAGTCTCCAGCACATGCTGCCTCCTAACATGCAACCCACGGCGAGGGGCACCTGCGTGCCAGTGCCTTTGACTCATATTCATTTGTATCCATGAAAACCCTGGGAGCTGGGTTCCACCGAGATCCAGGCTTTATGCAGAGAGGGGGCGTGCCTTGCCCTCATCAGTGTGGAGCTAGGTTAGACCTCTGACCAAATGAACCTGACCATGCTCAACGGGCCACAGGCTGTGCCCCTGCGTTACCGCCCGCAGCCAGAGCAGGCCACCCTCAGAGGCCTTCCGACACAATCACCAAGTGCCACGGGAAGCGGGACCCCACGCACAGGCAGGCCCCTCCCTGGCTCTCCTGATTTTGAGGAGGGCTAACAAGGAATTCTGTCTGCGTACCTCCAACGTGCTAGCCAGCCGTTCTTTTTCCTAAGTTTCCCCCGCCCCTCAAAACCTATAGATGCCAATCAAGTTGGCTTTTATGATTTACTGAAAATCAAAGACAAAGGGGCACTTTTCTGTCTTGTTTTTGTCGTGACAGGTTTGGAAATTTGTTGTACCGCATTGATTCAATTTTCCCTGATTTCAGCCATCTTTCATAATGCAGCCTGCTTCTGCTGGCGGGGTACACAGGAGAAAACCCAAAGGGGCCGGGATATGGAAATGGCTCTACCGTTTCCATCTCTGAGACAAATGCCCCTCTCCGAGGGGAGCTGGCTGCGAGCATGTGACTGCCGAACAGCCTTCCTTACGTGAAAGATGGCTCGCGCGCCGGTGCTGTCTCAGGAAAGCGGGGGCACACGGGCGTGTCTGACCTCCAGTCTGATCCCTTTATCTCGGTGCTCTTTCTTCCGAGTTGTCACACGTGCCCCTGTCTCGGGCTTCTTTATTAGGAAAACATCCAGACGGTTTCAAACCGAGCTGCCAAATGGGGTGTGGCTTATCACACACCGTGGGGTGTACCCCAACCCTGTAAACCACATAGGGGCTGGGACACATCCCCAAACCCCTCCTGGTGGGGCGTCCTACCACAGAGGGGGCGGAAAGTCGACTCCACGTCCATCCCCCAGCTCCACCTTCTTTAAGCTGAGACATTTGAAAAAAAAAAAGCGCAAGGGATTGTTCTGTCTGTCCCTTAAAACCTTCTGACTTAGGGAGGGCAAGGAGACGCTGCTCATCTTTGACTTGAAGTAATGACCACATTAAATGTGAGTCTCTTTTTCCAGCAGTAAATCTGAGTGAGATAGAAGTGCTTTTATCATAGTGGCGCCCTACACCCAGGTCCTTCCTGTTCCTGGGACGGACTCCCAGTGAGAGGAGAGACCCGGGGGTGAGTGAGTGGCGGCTCGGCCCCCCACCCCAGCCCTGCCGCTCTGGGCGGCTGGCTTACCTCCTTTTCAATTTCTGCCAGAGATTTGATGGTGATTCCCAGCAGGTCGGAGGGCTGCATCTGCAAACACAGACCGAGTGCTCCCCTCAAAGAGCTGGAAAGTGCTCCTTCACACCGACTGGTTGCACACCAGTGTGAAACCCGCACCGCCCGACGCGGTCGCGTGTTTTCGCCACCTCCTCCCCAGGAAACCCGTCAGTGCAACCCTGTGGCGGTGAGTGAGGGTAAATGGCCCGGGAACATATGTCCAGAAACCCTGGCTGTCAGTGGGGCCGTCCCTTCCAGGAGAGACCCTGGCTTAGTCATCTGTCTTCAGCACCCAGGAGGGTTGTGGCTGTCCTGAAAGACAGTGACTGTCACCAGTAACTTCCAACTCCCTGCTCCCTGCCCATGTGAAGAGCCGGTTTGCTTTTTTCCGGCAGCTGTGGGGCTGGAGCTGCCCAAGGCCTCACCAGAGGCTGCCCTGACTGCTGAGTCTACGTGGTGGAACGTGCCTGAGGAATTCCAGGAGGCCAGTGGCAGATCTCTTGTCCGGGGCTCCAGGTGTTTAGGGAAGGAGCTGAGGGAATGCCAGGCCTTTGAAAATGCAAGGTGAATGAAGTAACTGCCCATCAGTTATCATTTGCGAAATCAATGGTGGTGAAAAATAGTATCGCATTTCCATGGGTGTTTCTATAATTTCATGAGTGTGGGAGACCTTTTAAAAAAGATGCTGGCTTTTCAAAACAGCCTGAAAAATCAAACACACATGGCTGCGAGAGTCAGCTGGAGGCCCAGGGAAGCCTGGGCTGAAACATGTGCTGGGGGGCACAGCGGCTTGTCTCTGAGGGGCCCCCCGTCCCCTTGGGGCACCCTGGCCTTCTGTAGTCCCAGGAGGGCACCAGCCGGCCTCCTGTAGCCCAGGCCAGCAGCTGGCAGCAGGGGGTGAACAAGTGAAACCTGAGAGCCTCCTACAAACTCCAGGGCCTTCACGGTTCTGAACTGCAGCCCAGAGGAGGGGGCAGAGCCTGAGCCTGGCTGGTGGGGTCGCCTACCAGGCAAGGTCAGAGAGAGGCCCACTTCGGAGTCTAAGGACCAGCACTCGAAACCAGGCCCTGAGCCTCCTGGCGATGTGGCCGAGGGTTAAATCACTTCATCATTTCCTCTCCTGTTAAAAAGCAGCGTGGGCGGCCCTCCTGGCCGGGCTGCTGGGAGGATTAAACGAGAGAAGCGCAGGGAAGCGCTTGGCACTGGGCTTGGCGCGGGTCCGCGCGCCTGGAGCACTTGCTGAGTCGGCAGCGCCCGGGTAGCAGCACATTAGTGAGGGCGATCTTGGGACAGGGCCACCGAATTAGGCACTCAGCTCCTGGGGCTGCGCTGCCAGTAGCCAGAAAACAGTTTGGCTCTCACCCGCTGCCAGCCCGAGCGGTGCGAGCGCGGGGCCGCCTGCCCGCACTGCCCGGGATCCAGCGGAGGTCCAGCTGTTGTATCATTAGGCTCTAACTGCCCCGCTAAACTTTCCCGACTGGAGCCGGTGCGCAGGACAGAACAGCCTCTCCGAGGGAGCAGCAAGGAGAGGCGCCAGCGTCTCCATGGCAACGCGGCCAAGTGGAGTCGGCTGAAGTTACTCATGCTCCGCATGTCACGTCAGGAGCATTTTTCAAGATTAAGCTGCTTACCAGGAGGGTTCAGAGGAGGCCTATTATATTTCATGAAAATGGAAACTACAGAGCAGGTCAAATCGCAAGCCGGGTGGTTTTAAGCTGGATCCAAGGAAAACACTGAAGGATTCCTTAGCTGGGCCTTCATGTTTATTAGCTGCTCAAAGCAAACTTCTTCAGAAAGGATTAAAAAGAAAAAAACCAACCCAGAAACAAGTCTATCGAGCCAGCGTGGGCCAGGCTGCAGAGCTGAGGGAGGGCCACTGTTGTCCCGGGGGGCAGGCACCATGGGAGCAAGGGCCCCAGCCCGCAGCCACCCAGTGCCTGTGTGGTGGCGCCTCTCAGGGTCTGCGTTCTGGCCCTGGGGCTCAACTAGCTTTCTCAGAGCCTTGGCCGCTAAAGACAGCTTGGGGGCTGGCTGGGGCCCGGGCTTGCTCACGCTCGCCACAGTACCAGTACTGGCCAGAGGTGGGCAGGAGACCGTGTGTGGCAGGGCCAGCCCAGCCCTGCGTGGGCCTCCAATTAAAGTGGAAAAAATGAGGCAGCCTCCCTTCTGTAGGACTCCGTCGTTGTTAAATAAAAAAAGAACTAAATTAAGCTGAACTTGGAAACTGAGTGAAGTTCAGTTTAATTAACCATCAGACTCGAAACAGAAAGGTTCGGTTGCGTCCGAGTTTGCTGGTCTGTCTCGCTCCCTCTTTCGTTCATTCTCAGGTCCGTGCAATGGGCAGCCTTAGCTGAAGGGGCTCAGAGGGGCCTTGACCCACTCCCAGCCCTCAGGCAGCCGTCAACGGCACAGGGTTGAGCTTCCGCCGGGCCAGGAAGTGATTCTCATGGAGCCAGGGGTGTGGGGGCCACCAGGAGCCTTGCATGCCACCGGGCAGGGGCAGTGGAGGGGAAGGGAAATCACACACAGAACTTACACTTTCTGGAACACAAGAAAACTTCTCTGAGATCATGAAAGGCACACCATCCATTGCTGCAAAAGAAGAAAAAAAGAGAAAATGGCATTGTAGACACCATCAACACAGACAGCACAAGCCAGTGGGTGGCTGCAACAACTGACCTACACACAGGTGCATGGGGCTTAGGGGGACGTGTGCACAGGTACCATCCCGGCTCCTGGGACACACAGCCAGGGCAGGAGGCAGACATCCACACCTCCCCTGAAGAGCAGACAGGTGTGTGGACAGAGCTGTGGGAGCGGAAAAGGGCCCAGCACCCATCCTAGGAGCCGGGCCTCCAGCCTGTGAGCAGCAGGAGTCACTGAGGGCTGCCCACAGGGCAGAGGTGCATGAGACCGATGAGACCAAGAGGGGACAGAGCTGTGCTCGTGAGGTGGGCCGCGGCAGGAGCGTCAGACATTCTCTCAGCTGAGAGTATCACATCGCAGGCTGCCAGGCTCATGGGAAACGTCTAGGTTGGAGGAAAGAATGGTTTTGGAATCAGACAGACCGGGTTTGAATCCTGGCCATGGCTCTGAATGAGCTTCTTATGTGGGATTTCAAAGGAGGGCACACAGACCGTGGCAAACGTGCGAGTGAGTGGGAGGTGCGTGCGGCCCCCACCCGGCGCCCAGCCACCTTCGTGAACCCGGTCCCAGCCCTGCAAGGCTTGTCAGCCCGCTTGGTCTTGCAGGGCAGCACAGGCAGGGTGAGAAGGGTCTGCAAACGCATGTGGGGAGAGTGTGTGTGTGTGTGTTTTTGTTGACGGGCGCTCCTGTTCCACAACCCTGTACCCACTGTGTCCCCAGGTCACTGCCGTCAGAGGCACACATAGAAAACCACACGCCAGCGCTGCCTCCTCTAGCGTGCTCTCTCCCAGGACAAGTGCACTTCGTGAACTACAGCGTCAGAGGAGGGCTGAAACCACGTCCGTGCCGGAAAGCTTGGCATGGCAGACAGGTCCCGTCCCAGAGGGCTGCACGAGGGGCACACGCAGGGTGAGGCTCACAGCCCTGGAGAGTCCGCGGGCCTGGCTTCTCGACCAGAGCTGGGAGCGGGCCGAGGCCGAGGCCGGCGCCCCCGCTCCCGTTCCCCCATGCTGGCCCAGCCATCAGGCTGGGATCTGCAGCCCAGCAGTTGGCGTGGGGGCCTCACCCCGCGGGCAGATTGGTTTCTGGTAAGAAGTGGTTTTAGGAAGAAATGACAAGACAGAACAAAAGCCACAGCGTCAGTTTCCTGGGAGATAGGTTCTTTGCTTCCCCCAATATCTGAAACAGGGACTCCTCTGGTATGTGAGCGGTGGACAGTTTTTCTCAGTCCTGAGAAAGAAGAATCCCAGATGCAGAATGAAGAAAAGCAACAGAAGAGGAAATAAAAAAAAGGAAAATAAATCAGGGACAAATCCTCTCTGAGCAGCCAAATGAACCAAATGGCTCACTTTAAACTACATTCATAATTTATTTCAGGGAAGGAAAAAAAAAAAGGAACTTTCTCTGGTAAGTCTGAAGAAGCAGCAGCAGCACAGCTGGCCCCAGCAGCTGCCTGGACCGGCCCCCACCTTTCCTGCAGAAGGCTGCTGTCCAAAGCGTGGCCGCCGGCTGGGACAGAGACACCTGCAGTCTCTCATCACAGGGGGCCTGCGACCCGCTGTGACAGCCAGAAGCAGACCGGCTGAGGGCTGCAAACAGAGCCACACTTCCCCTGAGGAGGGGAGAGGCCCCAGATAACCTCACACAGCAGGTCACACTCAAACACACCAGTGAGAGCTGAGTACTTATGCGTGTGTGCTCATTCACAGCCGGGAAATTGGTGACCAGGCTACCATGCGTTCCAGGGAGGGGCAGGACCAGGTCCTGCTCGAGGTCCACAAGGAGGCCATGCTCCCTCCCCAGCTCCCGCTGCTGTCTGCCCAATGTGGACTTACCCCACGTGGCACCAACTGCCCCTTCCCTGCGCACGGAAAAAGACGGTCATGTGGCACTCGCCTTTCCGGTCATTCCACAGATCGGGGATCGGAAGCTCAGAGAGGTTGAGGTCTGATGAGGTCAGCCAGGTAGTAAACAGAGACTCCCCAGTCCATCGGGTAGAAATGGAATTTCTGAACACAAATCTGCTTGGTCCACACCAGGCCCTTCAAGGTTTTGATGACCACTATCACGCCCTCCCCAAGCCTCCCGGGGGCCCTTCTCTAAGTTCCTCTGATCAGGCCTGTGGGCCAGGAAGAGCCTGTGTGCTGGAATGGTCCACACACAGACCCAACGTTCCTTGGCCTTCCCTCCCGCGTTCCTGCGCCGCCCTCCTCCTGGCCATTCCAAGTCAAGTGCTAGAAGCCACAGCCTTCTTTACCCCTCCTTTCAAGTCCCAAAGCCCACTGCTGCCACCTGCCACGGCCATGCCACTCTGCTCTCTGCATACCTCTCTGCACACACACAGCTCCCTCCTGGCTGCAGGGCCAGGGTAGCCCCTCACGCGCCCCAGGGCACTGAGCTCAGGGGGCACGCCCACTGCTGGCCTGGTGGGCGGTTTTCCGACAGCACCTCTCAGCACCCATCACCACACTGAGAACCCCCACCATTCCTTCACTAGCCGTTCTGCCTCTGGGGTTTTAAAGACCTTATTAGTGTTTGGGGGTTTCTGTTAAGATACAGTGACAAACGCCCTCTCCCTGGTGACTTCTTTCTATCTAAATGTCAACATATGTTTAGAGAACTTGTGTTCTGAAAAGGTGGTAAGGTGACCTGCAAAGGCCCGATCACTCTCGGGGGAAATGAGCTGGGAGGAACTGGGATGGGAGACGGTGGGTGGGGAGTATCCTCCCAGCCCCAGGCTCAGTCACACCTGCCCTCCAAAGGGAAGAAACTGGAAGAGCTTCCCGGGGGGGGGGGGGGTCCTCACTGGCATGTGAGGCCCTGTACCCTGCATGTCCTTCTTCACAGAATGCCCCCTTTTCACCCCTGCCGTTTTCACTGGCCATCCTTCTGGCGTCTGCTCAGAGAGCCCCTCCCTCGGGAAGCCACCCCCACGAGGCCTCCTCCATCCTACCCGTACATGTCCAGCACCAGGTCTCCTGGCCTGGCCAGGTGGTCCCCATTCAAGTGCCCTTTGCTTTCCTGTGTCCCTGGCACAGGGCACAGCCCCGAGGGGCTCATGCAGGAACAGTAACGGAAGCTGCGCCCCAGGGGAATGTCCCTGTGCATGGGGGGGGGGGCGGTGCTCCAGCCTGGAGCACGTACCAACCCCCCTGAAAGTCTAGTGAGTTGCTGCCTGCCACACGCCCTTCTGGCGGGTGGGCACAAAGCCCTGGGTTTCGAGAAGTCTGGGAGTCATCTCCAGGGACGGAGACAATCTAAGCAAGGAGGAGTGCTTTGTTGTGTTTTTTAATTTTGATAACTGAGGTTACGGTTACATAATACAAAGTTACCTATTTTAGAGTAAACAGTGCTGGTGTCTGGTGCCCTCGCGATCTCCCGCAGCTGCCACCTCCATCAGACTCACTCTGAAGAGCCCCCCACCCCAGGTCCTTAACAGGCTGCCCAGGAGTGGGTTTTTAGCCCTTCTTTCAACCGAGAGGCGTGCCTTTGAAAAGGAAGGTCTAGGAACCCAGCACTGGCTTTCTGGGCCGTGACGGCCCGGCCCCCTGGCTGTTTGTCACACGCCTGCCTGGCTGGTTACGACAAGATGGGAAGAGCGGTTTGCCCAGGTCGGCCAGTCGGCCTGGGAGGGCAGCAAGTCAAAGTGGGGGAGAAAAATAAAAGGACCCAGAAACAAGGAACTTGTAACCCTTGGATATTAGTAGTAACAGCATTTTTATGTGCATATATCACAATGGGTGTAAATAAACTTTTATGTAGGTAAATATGACGTATCATATGTCCATTTTATATGTTTATGGAATATGCAATGCAGTCTTATGTTCTACATCTACATACACACACGTACACACAAATGCACACGCATGCACTGCATTCTGGCAGAGACCGAAGAAGGCGGGAACCTGTGCACGGCCACAAGGCCCAGCTGGCCTTCCACACCTGCCCTGCCAGGGTGACGTCCCAGCTCCCACTCCTGGGGACCCTGCTGGATGGTGGGGAGTGGCTGGGGCGGAGCAGGCCTAGTCCCCCCAGGGGGCGATCAAGGGGCGCGGGGAAGGCACACCTTCTGGTCCTCAGGTGGGCTCCAAGGTGGTTTCTTCACAGACACACCCCGAGGAGGCTGGAGACAGGAGGCCAGACGCGCTGTCATTGTGGGGACCCCCCCGCCCCCGGCCCTTGCGGCCCGCCGCAAAGGGAGGAGATTTGGGACAAGATACCACTGCATCTTAGAGTTTATGATAGAAACACAGGCTCAGTTTGATACTCTTCATATTCTTCTACAAAACAGAAGAAAAGAAGTGAGTGGATAGCATCCCGTGGGTGAGGATGCGGGGACACGGGAATGGGAGCTTGCTCCAGGGAAACGAGACTCTCACCCACGCATGGAGCTCCTTACAAGGGGGCCAGGGTCCCCGGAAGCTGGTGTGAGTTTGCTAAACAGATCATCCGCCAGCCAAATTTCATTTATTTAAAAAATCGAATATGTCAAAGATTATGGTAGGCTGAAAGGATGTGGATTTTAGTAAAGCATTTGACAAAATATCCCATGTTACCCGAGTGGATAAGACAGATAAATATGGCTGGACGATGTTAAGGGTAGGGGAATCCCTAACTAGTTGGACTTGATGTACAAGTAGCTGATTAACAGATTGATGCTGACCTTGAGTGACCTCTCTGGAGGTTACCCAGGATGTTATCAATTACCTCACTGAAGACGTGCATCGTATGCTCATCCAATGTGTGGCTGGTGGGCAGTCAGGAAGGACAGTCTACCAACCGGTAACAGAGAAATCCAATAAAGATCTCAAAAAGTTGGGGTTGTGGGCTAAATTCAACAGAAGAAAGGTCAATGTCAAGTCCTACACTTTAGGTACAAACACCAACTGTGTTAGATGGCATGAAAGACGCGGAGGATATGAACATACTTGTGTGTGGCTGAGCAATGCGAGTCCCCATTTAAAAGGCGGGGTGGGGGTGATGCCACCGTGAGGCACAGTGCTACCGTCCTGGTGCCAGAGCCAGGGAGTCGCCGCCTCGGTCTGGAGTTCGGTGCTGGGACCAAGTTCTCAGACGGTCATCCGGCAGCTTCCCCTGAGGCCGAGGCGGTGAGGGACCTGGAGCCAGACCACAGGAGGAAAGGAGAGGTGGCCATCAGGCCTGATGCTCCAGGAAGGCACGACACTGTCCATTGTTGTTCATCACTGCCCCACTAGGACCCTGGAGCCCAGCGCTGTGCCCGGCACACGGGAAGTTCAGCAAGAAGGGGATTCTGGTCCAGCGAGAGGAGACTCGAAGGTGGCCATAACCAAGCATCTGCACGTACCCCCAGAGCTGCCACAGGAAGAGGGGCTAGAGAGGCGGGGTGTGGTTCAGAGAGGACAGCTGCCTTCCTCCGGGAAGACATTTGGAAGGACTAGTGGAACTGGATGACAAGGCGGCCATAAGGCGGCCACGTGTTGCAGAGCTGGGGAGGGACTTTGTGTGCTCGGTACAAAGCTGATCTGTGGGACCGCTAAATCCCCTTCTAATTCTGTAACATGCATTTCTACTCTCCTTATCTGGGCAGCCTCTCCATATTTTAAAATATCTAGAGGTTTGCCAAACATAATTCTTAAAATCAGCGGCACACGTTTTTCATGTGTTCCAAAAGCACATTCATAAATCACCTCCCCCCTGGCATCTCGGGGGGAGCCACGTTCCCTCCCTCCCCCACTTCCCTAGCTGAAGCCAGCGTTTCGTCCTCACTGCACTTAGCCCCGAGACTGGTCCTTGTTCCAGCATTGTCTATGGCCAAGTCCTACTCCAAGTGACACACAGCAGGAAGGCTGGAGACAGAGCCAGGAGTGTGAGGTCCCTGCTCTCACAAAGCCACCACCGGGCCATGGGGGCTCCATTTTCATCCCCAACCTACCTTCCCAGTCAGTCTGGGGCTTTGATAGGGTTCTCACATAGACACGGCCTGGCCAATCTGTGGTCACGACCCAGAAGCAGGGACAGAGCCTGCCCTTTCCTCGTGGGCTCCTAAAGTGGCATTCCTGGGCATGCGGCAGTGACATACACTGCCTGGGAAACTCCCTGACACAACAGACACCTCCAGGCTCAGAGGTAACACCCCTTCTCCCCCTGCCCCGTCTACCAAAGGGAGGAAAGGAACGCAAACGCACACATATCGACCAGACTAGGCAGGGAGTATGCCCCAAATAACCCTCAGCACGATCACCTGCAAGTTACACTTCGGGAAACTGAGGTTCAGAGCAGTTATGTAGCTTGAGGGAGCCAGAATTTGAGCCCAGAGTCCAGCCAGAGGTGGCATGCAGCGCGTGTGGCAGGGTCCACAGACTGGCCTTTCCTCCAGATGAGCAGGTGGCAGAGGTGTGGCCCAGCCGGCGGCCTCGCCTCCGTGAGCTTTAGTGACCCAGTCTGTCAAGTGGGCACAACTGACATCTCTCGGGGGGCTGCCGTGGGGTAAAAGGAAGGGCAATGGGACAGGAGAGGCGAAGCGAGGGGCGCGTGCCGGGACAGTGCTTCCTTCTTGTCCTTTTGCAGGCTTCTTTTTGGTGGCAGTTTTAACAAAATGCTGATCCGCACCCACTGAGCAGCCTGCAGCCGCTGAAAGCAAGGTAGTACCGCAGGCTCCGTAGCACAATTAGCATTCTCCTAAACAAACGAGCTTCAACAGAGCTGTAATTAAGCAGGTCTGTAATTAAGTATATGCCCTTTATCATAACGATCATGCTTAAAAATGGCGTGATGCACGGAACTCTGTTATTAATGCTGTAATCCCAAACTGAAGTGCGACTACATAGAAATCAGCATGTCAGGCCTGTCACCAGAGTGTTTGTAAAATACACTGCAGAAAAATACCAGGACACAATGAGCTCGTTCAACTGTTCTTTTCACAGCCAGGCACTGCGAGTCAAGAGGACTGTGAATGCTTACAGAATCTGCAAGGTTCAAACACATCAAGCTCTAATCTGCCACTGTGTTAATACCATCCCTCTGAAAAAAGGGAAAGGTGTGGGGGGCAGGGTGCGATATTTTTCCTAACTGACCCGGACAGCTGCCTTTGCTGTTCTCGGGGAAGTAGTCCGGGTTGCACGCTGTACTCGTCGGACATAAACTTGGACTCCTGCTTGCATAGACGGCTCTGCCGTGCATCTGTGGGAACTTTGCCTGGCAACACAGAGGGTTACGGCTCCTGCGTCTTCCTTCGTATGAGAACTCTCATTTTACTCGCCAAGGCAGACCCTCAGAAACACCCCTGGATGTTCCCTTCCAAACACACACACCTTTGGACTTCTGTAGGCTCAACTCGAACCCACCGCTGACCAACTCCCAAGGACTCCGGACCCAGGGCCGCCCCATTGCCTTGGGTACCCACAGTTGCCCAGGGCTGCCAACCACTTCAAAAAAAAAATGCTCCAATCAACACACGCATTAACCTCAACATGCATGCCAGAGTCACAGAATTATGTGGTAGAAAATGTAAAATTAAAAAAAGACTCTATTACCAGCACCCCAATTGTTATCTGCTTAGGGCTGTCAACCAGTGTTAAGTGAACTTGAGTCATGGTGCCTCAGAAGTACTTGCAGAGATGGTGGCAAACGACGTGCTTCCTGGCAGGTAGTCATTCTCAGAATAAAATTAAACGCCACTGGAGTGGTGGGAGGCCTTTAATTCTGTGCCGGCTTGGGGCTCGGAGCTGTAAATAACCAGCAACCCGGCCCTTTCTTCTCCCCTTTCCCGCCGTGGTTCAAAAGTCCTCCACAATTTGTATGGGAAAAATGCCAACAACTCAAGATCTCGAGGCCATTTCTCAAAACTCATTTGCAAACCAAAACGCCGAGCATCGTCTGCGCTCTTGGTGAGTTCACTTTGGGGATATTCCTTGGAAGATATTTGTAGACGCCTCCAGAGCTGTCTACTCGGTGACATTCCAATTGAGTTTACACAAGGCCAACAACTTCCGTCTAGATCCCCAAGGTAATTTGTTTTGCCACGTTATTCATAAGCCAAAAGGAGTGATTTATCAGCCACGTCGAGACCCTTCTGAGTCCCGCACACGGGAGGCGGCCCCGTGGGGAGGAAGGAGCGGGCACCGGGGTCAGACGGGGGGAGCTCAGCCACGGCTGGCCATGGGGCTCCGGGCAAGTCACTTGGCCTGTGAGTTTCAGACTTTCATCTGTCCAGGGAGGGTGGTCATGCCCACTCCGCAGCGTTGCTCAGGGGGTGAAGTGGCCCCGAGGAGGGACCAGTGCTGCCCAGGAGGGACCAGCGCCGCCCGCCCTACAGCGGGCGCTCCGCGCACGATGGTTTCCGCCGAGTCTCAGAGCCGGCGCTTCTTTCCCAGGAATGAGTTCGGATGCAGTCCTCCACCCCCCAGTTTTTGACTTAGCACCGACTTTTAATCTCTGCGCCTCTCGTTCCTGCGCAGAAGGAGGAAGGGGATAATAATACCTGGACTGATGTGGCGTTTCGATGAGATAAAAACCTGAAGCCCCAGGTACAAACAAGTGCTCAGTAACTGCCGTCATCATCATCATCATCTTCATCACCACCGCACTAGAGGACAATGCCTTCCTAAGGTAGGAGACCTTTTTCTACCTTCTTTTACATACAAGCAGAAGTGCAGCCACATTAAATTATGGGGCCAGTGGGCTGTGAGCCCCAATCCAAAGGCTTTTGAAGGGGTGGAAGCAAGGCCTAGTCCTGGAGGACCTCACTGTGGACCCTGGACCATGGCTCTCCCTGGCACCTGCCCTGTCTGGTGATCCAGGTCAAGCTCAATGGTAGAAGCAAGGCCCCAGGTGGGCCCAGGCTGCTTAATGCCCCCTGGAAAAGAGCCCCCAAAGAAAGGGAAGGAAACTGCCCCTGTCAGGAATTAATTTGCCACATCAGCAGGAAATGCCATACTCTACAATAGAGGTGCCTGCACACCACAAATATTCTCCAAGCTTCTATTTGGCATGGGTAATTAAGAAGTCCACTCCATATTTCTCAGTCCCCTTATCTCTACACGAAACACCTGCCAGGAACTGCCACTTCACCATCATGTGGGGCCACTCCACCATTCCACAGTCCCGGCGTCCTCCAGCCCTTCTTCAGAGTGGCTGCGGGTGGAGGGTGGGCTTTGAACAGGACCCCCACCTCCCTTCAGCTCAGGGTGGGTCTCTGCGGAGCTGGGCGGGGGGGCGCAGGAGTCCAGAGAGCTGGGCTCCGAGTGGCCACCCCACACTCTGCACCCACGAGAAACTCCGGGTACGGGAATAAGGACATTCTCATTCTGCTACAGAAATGCTTTTAAAAACTTCCCAAGCACTTAATGGCTTGGGGCAGAGACCAACTGCATTTTGCTGAAAGGGAAGATAAAACCCATCCTGTTCCCACCGTACGAAGCGTGTGGCGGGAACACCTTCCTACAGGACGCGAAGACGTCATCTGAAAGTAGGGGCGGAAGAGTGTAACCCAGAAGGTGACAGGAAGCTGCATGGACCTGGAAGATGTTAGGGGGCCATCACTTGGCCACACCACTCATGGCCAAGACCTTATGCCCACCACAGAGACCTAGAGAGTTAGCTTTCAAAGGCAGCTCTCGCTCTTCCATTCCTTTCCTTAAACACTTCAACTGTTTCCTGAAGTTCACAGGGTGACGTCCAAATGCCACCATCCAGGCCCTCACAGGTGCTAACCCACACCCCGAACTGCGCACCCTTTTCTGATCAAGTTGTGTACTCTCAGTGTGACATGGAGAGCCCATTCCTGCTCAGGGAACCCTGAAACTGGCTGAAACGTTACCCCTTTGAGGTACGTTGAACCGGTGGTCTGTTCGCCTAGGGTACGCTCTAATCACATGTCCTGGTGTCCGTGCCGGCCTAGGGCCTGCAAGGAAGAGGTGAGTGAAGGCGACTGCCTGGAAGAAAGCTGTGTTTTGCAATGGGAGGTCTTTAGCAGTCTGTAAAAAAGGGACATTCCAACTCCAATTCTCTGATTCCATGATCTCATGCCTTGCTTACGTGCCCAAGTACCTTAGTCACAGGGCAGTGGGTTGAAGCACCGCACACACTGGAGAGGGACAGACTTGTCATAAGTTTCATTTAAGATTCGAAGAGAGACAGTCCACAGGTTAAAAATGGTACCATATGTGACGTTTCATTACCACAGCACAGAGATCCCCTGACCTAGATTCTTGGGATCAAGCACCCTGGGGTCTGGGCACCCCTGAGTGACTACGAGAATTCAGGATGAGGGCTGGCGCTGAGGCCCGAGCCTGGGGTGGGGCGTGAGCCCTGGAGGGGCAGCCACTGCGGGAAGTGCTGCCTGAGCAGACCTCGAGTTTCATCCTGTCTGGAGCTGCCAGGGGATTCCCAAAGACCAGTCACAGTGACAGGCCTAAGGGCCAAAAGGAAGAGGGACGGGCAGAAAAGAAGGGAGGTCTGGACTCTTCACCCAGTTTGTGCTAACGTGAGGCTGGTGCATTTGAAGCAGGTCATAACTGAATAATAAAACTAGTCATTTGAAGAGCCATTTCAATGCCTCACGTTTTCCTTGCTTCACAGAAAGCTCAAACACTGGACTTCCCCGTTCAAGACCAAAGGCCTGGCCGTCCTCCCCCACGGGAAGCTAGATCGCGTTGAGGTGGGCAGGCTCCGACGGTCCCCGAAGCGGGTGTGGGACAGTAGGCTTCATGCCTATAGTTGGGATGGGGCGCAGGAGGACACACACTGGACATACACAGGTATGTTTCCCAATGAGCAGAATTTCCCAGAAACTTTCCCCTGTGCAAATGGCTTCTCTCGAAAGCAGTACACCACTTTCCAAAACTCGGCTCCAATGGACACACTCGATATGGGCAAAAGGGGGCAGCTCTGACCCAATGCCCACTCTGACTTGGAAACACCAGGGAGTGTGCGCCCTTCTGTCTAGTTGCTGTGAGTCTGAAGCACAATGCCATAAATTACCCAGATTTCAGATCTAATATTAACCTTTAAAGGGCATGTCACAAAAACATAGTCTCCAAATATTGGTTTTGAGTTCGCTCTGTAAGTCTATTATGGAAAGGAGGTGTGAGGCTGCCACCATCTCTGGCTGCGCCTGTCACGGGCATCTCCTGCCACATGACAGCAATCCCAACCGAACTCAGCAGTCCCCCAGACGGGCAATTCAACCATCCACTCTTTCCGCACTCTAGGCTCAACCTTAGGACTTAATAATAGAGCCTGCTAATATCACTCTAATTTCTAGAGCTGATGAACTTTCAGAGGCAACACGAGCTGAAACAGCGAGCACAGAGGTGACAAAGGATTTTAATCCCAGGCTCTTTGAACTATCCAGTATAATAAGCACTTGTTCCTTTCTACAATGGGCACATAAAAGAGAAATCTAAGTAATAATTGCTGTAATTATCTTGAAAAATATGCAAAGATTAATGGTGATTATGAAAATCTGTATAATTGTTCCCTGAAATCATCCCTGATCAAGTGTATCTGGAAATGGTCGCTGCTGGGGAACTTTTAACACCTCCCTCCACGTGGGCACGGAAACGTGACACTGGCTTTCTCCCCGTAAAATACCACTCTGCGTTGGCGAGATTGTTTTTCCTCATTTCCAGTTCCCTGGCCTGCATTTTAACTCTTCGTACCAGTGCCCTGAAAAGGTTCCAAGACGCCCTTAATGGGATGCGTGTGTCATTGTGGTTCAAAGCCCCAAGTTCAACTTGTTATTTATTCAAATAATTAATTACTCTTGTATCCATCGAACAGTTTGTCATGACACATTAATGACTTGATAGACTTCTATGAACTGGTGAACACAGAACAGCAGAGCGTTTTTATCGTCATTTAATTTTAAAACGATCCTGTGTGAAATTATCTAGTCGTGAGTGATGGGAGCATAAAGAACAGACTCAGCAAAGCCCCTTTTGGATCATTGCTTTATTAATGGTAACGTCAGGGAAATGAAAAATGCCAACATTGTCATATTCCGCTGCTGGGTGGAGATGGATGGCTGGGGGCGTGGGCGTGGGCAAGGGGCCCCGCCGGCTCCCTGCGAGAGCATGCCGCCCCGCCCGGCGCCCCCTCGGGGCGGGCGAGGGCCGTGCACCCCCACGGGCTCCACAAAACCACCTCTGTGCCTGGCTCCCTTTGGAGTTTATGGCTCTCGACGTCTATTACTTTGTGTGTATGGTCCTTTTTTTTTTTTAAACTTGAATTTTCCAGTAGTGATATAAAGCCCCCTCATGAAAACATTTCGCTTTATTGCTTTGAACATTAAACGTTATTAATCCAATAGAAAAACGTTAAAGATATTGCTGTCACCTTTAAATGTGAAATGATATCAGGTGCTAAAAAACGCTGGGTTAGTAGAAAAGATGTTCCCTTAGTTTCTTTCAAGTCTTGAGATAACTGTGCGTGGCTGATGACAAAACAGCACCTCTCCACGGCTCACAGCACAACATCTGCTTAAGAGAGACTTCCTGCTCTTCTTTACACATATAAGGGGAAATCGTTTCTCGACTGTTTTAATCACAAACTTGGGAATCTGCACGAACTCCTCCCCAGCAGTGTCACTCGCAGACCACAGACGGTGCTCCCTGAAGAGCCACAGCACCAGCCTGCGGGGGCGGGGGCAGGGGCGGGGGGATGGTCATGGGGGGGGGGGGCTCCGCTGTTAGAACACAAGCCCACTCGGGACAACAGAAAAGGCAGCAAGGCCCTGTTCCCAACCTCTTCGGAGAGAGAAGGGAAGGGATTTCTCTTCCCTTACACACTTCCTGTTTGTTTTCCTGACCCCAGAACAGAGCTCTGCTACACATTCAGATGTTCCGTCCAGGGACCTGGAGCGACAGGGACTTGTCCCCATACTCACTGGTCACCAGGCCTTTAAATCCCAAAGAGGGTGGTGGTGGTAGCAGGTCCCACTTATCCGAACTCCTACTCTGTGTAGACCCTGCTCTAGGTGTGGTCTGTGTGGTGACTAGTTTCTCACGATCACCCCGCGAGGGGAAGCACGCATATCTGCACCGTCGTCATCGTCGCCCCCGTTTCACAGAGGATGCTCAGGCAAATCTCTCTGGCGCCTGGTCCTCCCCCCACCCCACTGCTCTGGACACCATGGGGGATGCCCACCCCACTGGCCCCAAAATCAGCTGCCCAGCTGCTCCTGGCTCCACCTCCCTCTGATCCCTCCATCCTGCAGAAGAGGATTTGGAAAGAAATGGGGCACCAGCAGCTGCCTGCACAGCAAAGCGCAGCAAAGTAGAACATTTGGGGCTTACACTGGCACAACTGGAAACACATCTGCTGTGAATTAACACAGGGGTGTTAGAATTCTGAGGATAAACAAACCCCAGGACATGGGCAGATCCCTGCTGGAAGTTCGGTGGCCTATTTTGTGGATTGCCTTCCTTTCTCAGGTGGAGATCGTTGGGCCTGACTGCCCATGACTTTCACGGGGACATCTCCAGCAAGTGGCAGCCAAGTCAGGGCTCATGATGCAGTGAGGACGGGCCCCTGCACCATGAGCAGAGCCTCAGCAAGCCCATGCGGCCAGGTGGGACTGTGCCAAGTTTAGAGGCTATGGGGTGTGTCGCAGATTCATTTGGGAGAAGGTTAGGGGGCCCCTCAAGGAGAAAGGCAAGCCCCCTCCAGAGCGGCTGAGGCTGAGGCACAGGAGCCTGCAGATGCCATAGGCTGGGAGAAAACAATGGCTTTGTTAGGTGGGCTGGGCAGCAAACTCAGGCAGGGCGGAGGAGGGAGACATGTCCTGAGCCCAGTCTGATGAGAGTGCGGGCCATTCTGAGCAGCACGAGCAGGGATTACTCGGGAGGAGGGGAGTCTTGAGATTCTGCGCTGGGAAAGGGGGGCCTCTGCAGCAATTTCACTAAGACGAAGAGCCTTCACTAGCTGAGAAAGAAAGAAAGAAAGCCTTTGTCGCTGGTCATTATTCCCAAGGTTTAGAAGGGGGAGAAGGAGGGGTACCTAGAAGCTGAGTAAAGAATGCAAGCCCAGAACCCCAATAGTTGGTGCACTCAGATTAGCTGAGTGCCCACTTGCAGCCTTGGCTCAAGTGTATAGAACTTACTGACAACTTTATTTCCTCTGCACGTGGGGCATCAGACCAGCCGGGCGCCTGCTTGCAGCTCTGTGCTCACGTGTGTTTCACAAATAAACCTGCTATCTCATTCCCACTACACATATATTGTTTCCCACTTGAATTCATCTCTTGCGAGTGCGGCAAGAACCGAGGCACAAGCTGGGGGCAGGGGGGCCCTGACTCAGGTCTCTCCCCAGTAACGGTTTCAAGTGGGAGCCCCACATGGAAAAGCCAGGCAGACCACCCGAATCGCAGGGGACACTGCTTCTCAGCCAGGGCAACTCCTCCTATGAAGCCAGCCCACGGAAAATCAACCCTGACCTCACAGCCCTCTCTCTGGAGGACAACGGCACCCCTGTGGACAGGGGCCAGCCCAGATGAGGGAGGGGGGAAGGGCGGGCACCAGTAAGCGTGACCTTGGCTAGTACTTTAAAGATGGACCTGGAAGCTGGCTCCCCGTGCCCCAGGAGACCCGTCCTTTCTCCCCAAACCACAGACTGTCAAACCTCCAGCTGTGTCGGATGGGCCTGGGATGCTCATTAAAAACGCAAACTCCTAGCCCCAAACCTCGGAGACTCGCGCTGAGGGTCGCTAGGACGACGGCACCCTGAGAACCTCTGCTCTGTGCCTGGAGTCAAGGGCCTCACAGGTTCAGTTCCGTGACCCTCTTCTGCACAAAGGGGACCCTCTGTCACCCACAGCACTGACCACTGCAGGGGCAGGCAGCACTGTGGCGCCTGTGACAGCTGCCACTTGGTCAAAGCCTTGGACTCTGTGCCAGGCACTGAGCTGGACCCTTCCCTGCGTCACAACCCTGCGGGCCCATGGGACCAGCCCGTCTTTCGGCCGTGAGGGGTGAGGAGCAGGTGGCCAGGCCACGGGAGCACCTACTCTCTCAGACAAGATGTCAAGTGACACCAGGGCCGAGGCACAACTGGGCACTCCACTCCCTGATTCCTGATGACTTACTGTGTGACCTAACCCTGGTGTCCCTCCAGCCCACACTCCTCGTGGACGGAGCCCCTGGAGCTCCCAAGAAGAAGGGAACCCAGGAGGCCCTTGGTCTGTCTGTCTGTCTGTCTGCAGTGAGTTTCGTGGGTACTCAGGGTTTCTGGCTTCTACCTTCCAAAGCAGGAAGAAAAGCTAACGAATCCAGAGAGCTAGTGACTGTCTTTTCTGGAATCCAGACAGAAGGCTTTTTCTCTCGCGACCTCACTCAAACTGAGCTCTTCGTGTTTTGAAGCTAAGAAAAGAACACATTTCTAAGTTGTACTGGATACTTGACTTTCCTTCCTAAACCTTTCGGTGCTTCTCTGGGTAATGACTTCCAGCCACTTGAAAGTCTGCCCTGAATTTTTTAAAAGACGCTTTAGTCCCAACAGAGTGAAAGGACACACTCAGTGGAACCTAACGGCTTAAAAAGACACCGTAAGTGGTTTCTCCACCGTGAGGCTTTCAGGGTCCGGGCAGCAGGGGAGCAACAAACCGCAGAATTAGGATGGAGGGACCAGCGTGAAAGGCAAGGCCTAATAGGAAACCAGGCGCCTCTTCTTAAAATACTTTCTTTAATGCTCCAGGGAGTATTCCATACATTTTTTAAAAACTAAAGAAAAAAACCCCAGACTTCTCAGAGGAAAACAGATCCTGCAGGCTGGCTGGTGTGTGGGTGGGGGGTGGGTGAGGGGCATGGGCTGGGCAGGGAGCAGCTCAGAAGCGAGAGGAGGCAGAGCTCAGGGGCCAGGGCTGTGAGGCCCACGCAGCGGGCACCTGGGTGCCTCACAACCTTCCGACGTGGCTGAACACCCATTGTCTCCTTTGTCCTCGTTCCTACCCTGTGCCCGAGGGGCTGACCCTGTTCCAGTTTCAAAATGAAGACACTGGGCTCAGAGGTTTACTGGCTTGCTCAAGGGGACCCAGCGGGCCACTAACAGACCCGGGTGTTGAATGCGCATCTCCCGGCTGCCATGTAATCATTTATTGGGTCAGTGGAAAAACTGCCTGAGTGGAGGCCTGGAAGGGACCCCAAAACCCAAAGTTAAAGGCCGCCCCTCGGTCAGAGGATGTTCCGGGCTGCTGATCTGGGTGCTCAGAGGACCTGGGTCATTAACAGGCAGCTCAGTCTCTACCGTGAAAGACGTTCCAAGCTGTCCTCCGACAGGCGCACTTTGAGAGCACACCTCCCTTGGCTTGTTTTATTGTTTAACTTTGGCAGAGAGCAGGCCAGCCTGATGTTCGAGCTCTCAGCTCGATTCCATCCACGTTGGACAAGGGCCAAATCGTGATTTCATTTTCACCCAAGGCTGTGAAAACACAACGTGGCTTTAAACCTTCTGCCTGTAAAACCCCAAATGGCCAGAAGGAGCTGGGGTGCTACTCCACCACCCCACTTTTCTTCGCTCTGTTGAATGGGATGGGACACTTCCCCATTTCCACAAAGTCTGCCCAAGGGTTGTCTGAGGGCAGATGAAAGGCAGAGAAGGCAGAAGTGGAGGGAGCTGTGTCCTTATGCCTAAAACAGGCTCTCCTTTGGTACCTGAGAATGCAGCATCCGTGGTGTTCATTATTGGTGGAAACCTGCAGGTCAGGACATGAAATAACTTGTCACCTGTCAAACTAGGGTGCCATGAGTGGGGCGTCTGGCCAGCCAGTAACCCCAATAGACACACAGCACCTGAATTTTAGCCCAAATGGGCCGTTCCTCACTTTCCTCCTGCAAAAGCCGTTTCTCGAAGTGATTGCTTCTTTAAGTAAACCGACCCCACCAAAGAGCCAACCCCCGGTGCTGGATGGGAAGAGGGAGTCACAAAGTTCTGAGAAAATGAAGGTGCAGCTGGGGAGGGGGCGCAGAAGGAGTCTGGGATCAATTACAGAGTGGAATGTGGCCAGGCGCAGCTGGACGCTGCTCTGGGCGGGATGAGGCCCCCCCCCCCCCCAGCGCCGCCACTGGGTGGGGTGGAGAGTGGGAGGCAATGGCGAGCGGGACTCGCCAGCACGGGGCAGCAGGGCTCTGACCGGGCAGAGCCGGTTCGCTTGCAACCTGAGGACGGAAGCAGGAAGCCCAGGGTTCTGGATGGTTCGGGAGAAGCAGGGGCCCAGAACACTTCCAAGGGTAAAGGTGGTTTGAGAATTTTAAGAGGCCTTTTGCCCCCTGCATTTACAAGTGGTTGTTAGAGGGGCTCTCCCGGCCCACGCTGCTGGGGTGAAGCGAGCCCTCAGACACCGCGCAGGAGGGCGGTCGCTGGACAGACCAGTGTTCGGCGCAGATGGAGCCAGCCTCCATCGGACGGCAATGTTGCTACAAACCTCGTTTCCCAGGAGCAAAGGGAGCTTCGGGGTCAAGGTGGCCTAAGAGCATCTGGTCCTTTTCCTCCCTAGCTCTGCGGCCGCCTGGACGCCTCGGCTGGCTCCCACCAACGTTTGGGACACCCTGAGGTGCAGAGTCAGAGGGACCAAAGTGGGAACCTCAGGCCAGTCCACCCACAGCCTGGCTGGAGGAACCCTGGTCTCGGCCCAGTTCTTTTTCACATAAACAAACTCACGGTGAAAATTATTAACGGTGATGTAATACAGGGAGGAATTTATTTTAGTGACCCAATTTATTTAAATAACTTATAAATGACGTCGGTTTTTATTTATAGAACCTTTAGTTCCACAGGTTCCTCGAAAGGTTTCACTTTTAGTTACTACGTTTTGTGGGAGAAATTACAGGCCTTCGGGACCACCTTGGGAAATTATCCTATGAAAACATTTATGGCCTAATTACTGTATTGGGAAGAGATTTTTCAAGACGGCTTATCAAAGTTTATTGTTCTAAAATCACGCACAACGGCAAAGCCATAACATGGGGCGTTCGAGGGCTCGGTGGGCTGCCACCGGTGGGTAAAGATAACCACGCCCACGTCGCCAGCCACGGCAAACTCGCCCCTACCCTCAAGTCCCTTTGGTACACCTGAAATTAATACCGAAAAGCAGTGAATGCTAACTGTAATCAAAAACTAAAATAAATCCTTTCAGCTATGACTGGGGCCACCAGTCCATCCGCCAGCCCCCCGGCCACTGCAGCTTTCACAGTCACAGAGACTGGGGTTCGGGGGAGCAGCTGCAGAGTTGTGAACAGTGCCAAACGGGGAAATTTTCTTCCAGCAATAAAAAATCCACTTTGCCCCACCAGGCGTTCGCTGAGCAAAAATCAGACGCGGGGGTGGAGGCGAGGCCGCGGCAACGTGCTGCGCCTCGGAAGGCGAGCTGGTGTAACGTTTAAGAGAGCAAAGCGCAGGCGGGCTCAGAACCTTTGTAGTGGGGGGCGGGGGGCAGAGCAAGCACGTTTTAACAGCCAAAGCCCTCCTCTCACACATGTGTAAGGCCTTTGGAATTTCACTGGAAAGAAGTTTTATTTCGAACTCAATCTTTGAAGTTGGAACATTAAAGCAGGAAGGCTACTTCTCACCACAGAGAGATGGTTTCAAACTGCAGAAGGGACCGACAGAAGGAGCGAGTGGGTGCTGGGTGGCACCCCCTCGAAGGCACGGACCCTGCACGTTCCTCTCTTTCTCTCTCGGATTTTCCCGACGAGACAGGAGACATTGGCGTTCTCTCTCTGGGCTCTTTGGGCAGGCTGTATGCGCGCCCCGGGCCCGGGTGGCAACTGGTTGGTAATGATGATTCACAGACAAGGAAGCCGTGTGTGTATCTGTGTGTGTGAGAGAGGTTTGTGTGCACGTGTATGTGATGTGTGCACTGTGTGCAGTACATGCGTACACGAGTGGTGTGTACATGCACACATGGGGTGTTTGTGCATGTGTGCAGCGTGCGCACACGTGTAGTGTGTGTGCATGTGTGGGGGGTGTGTGGTGTGTGTGATGTGCATGCATATGCGGTGTGTGCACCTGTGTGGGAGGCATGCATGTGTGTGGTACGTGCACACATGGTGTGTGAATAGGTGGCATGGCAACAAGGAAACTGCGTGAGCCTCGTAGGTGAGCAGAGGCCCAGCCTGTGTGATCGACCAACCCTTCCACGAAGCACCAGAGGACGTGAGAGCCAGCACAGTTGGGAAGGGGTTCTTTCAAAGTCCCAGTGGGCAGGCAGAAAACACTCACTGAAATTCTCAACCTCTAAGTTGAAAATAAAACTCCAAGCTTGAAAACGTGGCAGGGGCAAGTGGTGACCCCACTGCCATACCTCTGAGCCCTTGAGTCCCTCTCCAGCCCTCACCAGGCCCAGCCCAGTGCCTCTCCTGGCTTCCCGGCCCCATCACTCACCGGGCCTGCAGTCCTGGCCACCCACGAGTGGCCAGGGACTGGGGAGGGCTCGTGGGGAGGTGGGGCCTACTTGGGGTTTATGTACAGGACACCAGCACAGGCAAAAAGAGATGCTCAGTAAACACCTACGGAGCTGAAGAAATGGGACGCTGCCATCCTCGTGCGTCTCATAGCTGATGAGGCACAGTCAGCGTGTCTTTTCTAAGTTAATGAGCCTTTCCCACAATCCCAACCTGACAGGAGACGGACCCGAAGCTCAAAGAACGGGAGCGGCCTGTCTTGGTGGTAGACCTGGGACTCCACTCCAGGGCATTTAAAACGAAACCGCACTGTCCTACAGCCTCCCCCCTCCCCCCACTCCCCCAGGATGAGCCGGTCACTTGGCCTGGAGTAACACCTGCCCTGCAATTTGTAGAAATGGCTGGAAAAGAAAGGTCTGTGAAATTGCTAAGCATTTCACAGTTCTTTTATTTTTGGCAGCAGTTAGCAATTACCCTTGAACATTCCCCCAACAAGATATTTCAATTACTATTCCAATTACTTCGGCCAAGAAGCTCACCCAAATCCAATTCACCCCTGCCCCCGTGCCCCACACCCAAACACACCGTTGGGGGGCAGAGGCACGGGGCAAGAGGCTCCGACAACTCTTTCTCTCCTCCGCTAGTTGAAACACTTTCCACTTATTAACCCAGCTCCGGGAGGCTGAACAGTGAGCGGCCTTGTTATTTCCAGCAATATTCGGAACGTAACCAATTTCCAGTTCAGCCAGCAACCTGGAGGCCCGGCGGAGGCCAGCTGCCCCCAAATCGCCAGACGCGTTCCAACGGGGAACACGCTTCCCTGGCTCCCAGGCCAACTCCCAGGGCCCGGTGGGCCCACAGGCACGCAGCGGAGCGCTGGCTGGAGGAGATGGCCCAGAGGGATGGCACGTCCCCGGCCACGGGCAGGGCCTGTCTTCTTTGCCATTCCTGGCTCGGAACCAAGCAAAGCGACCAGCCGGGAGCAGGGCTCAGGGTTTAACAAATGACTGGCGGAAAGGTCTATGCCGAACACCAGGGACTGTGCTGGCTTCATTTGCTACAATGCGTATTCTATGTGGGGGCCCTGGTTGTGTGAACATGTGCGAGCCTGCACATGTGCGTGGCTACATGGGTGTGCACATATTTACATGTGTGTGCACACCTGTGTGTGTGCGCACCTGAAACGAAGATCCTCCAGGGCACTTGATAACATCCTTCCTTTTTTCATCTAACAGAGAAGAAGGAGGAACCTCTGCTGGTCACAAGCCTTTAGAGGCTTTGACAGGTTAAGTGCCCTGCCTCCCATTTGTACGGGGCGGGGAGTGGGGAGAGCTGCTGGGAATGGTTTTTTTCCATACAAGTTCTGCATAACCCGTAAGAGGGGCTGAGGAACGAAACAGTGTGACTTTCACAACCGCCAAACCCACAACATTCCAGGTGTCCTCAATCAACCAACCTGCATGGAATTTACACAGAGACTCAGCAAACAGCCCAGGATCAATCACACAACGCACCTAATCTGTTCTTTATACACCTGGCTTTTCATTGCTTACCTGTGACCACAAGCTGTGAGTTCCTGCGCATCTTTAAAGCTAAATCAGAAAGATAAATAAATCCTTTCAAAGGACACATGTCTCAGGCGCCTGGCCCAGGAGCTCCAGTGCTCTCTCTTCCCACCTCTGGAAGGCAGGGGGCGAGCTCCCTGGGGCCCTCGCTCCTTCCTCTGCCTCCTGCCCCCAGAATGTCTGAGCTCCTGCTGCCTGTAGGACGGGAGTCCAGGCCTTACTGAACCCACCTCTCTCAGAGCCTGGCTATGGCCTGCGTTCCAGGCTCCTCCTTGGGGCACCGAAGGACCGCCGGGGCAGCTAGCTCTCAGGATCACCCCCTCAGCAGCACCCTCCACGTGTCCACCCCTGCTCTGGAAGCGTGCGGGGGGGGGGGGGAGGGTCCCTTTAAGTGAGCCCCCTCGCCACTGCTTCCCCAGCCCATGACTCGGTGCAGTGGAACACTCGCTGTGGCCCAGGCCACTTTGCAAGCATCACATCACGTCATTGAATCCTCACCGTATTCTCTGCAGAGGCTTCCTCTGCCCCCATTCTGTTTCCAACACCCAGATGGTGAAGGGCCTGCCTCCTGATCAGTTCTGGGATGAAAGGCAGAGAGGCGGGGGATGCTCAGCCTCCCAGTCCTCTTGTTCCACTTCGAGTCCCTGTCCTTCCAAAGATGCCAAGATGCCACCACCGAGGAACTGGCCGGCAGCCCAGGGTGGACTCAGGCGTTTCTGCCAGCAGTGCCCCAGCCTGCCGCCATGGGGCCCTGTCACCGGTGGGAACAGGCCAGACAGTTGAGACACCCCCACTCTAGTGCTCCCCATTTCAGGCTGAGGGCAGCAGCCGGTCTTCACCCATAAGATCCATGGATGACCCTGGGACTCCACAACTGCGCTAGTGGCCTTGATCCCAGGTGCCATTTCTCCTGCTCAGGTACCAGTCCTGAGCAAGGGACAAGTGCCCTTTCAGCCTCAACCACACACTGCACAACAGAGTGGAGGTTAAGAGTAGGTGCTGGACCAGCCTGCCTGAGCTGTGTGCCTGTGGGGATATCAGCCAGCTCTCTGGGCATTCATTTCTGCACCTGTAAGCTGGGAGTAGTGATACCTACACCTCTTAGGGACGTTACGAGAGTAGAAGAGGTGATCTGGGGAAAGGGCCTGGAAGGGGCTGGCACTCTATACACGCCGAGTGTTTGTTACTGCTGTTAGCGTTCACTTCTGATACGTAATAGAAAAGGACCAGCGTGTGCTCTGGAAACCCTCTGTCTCTGTGCCCTCCCCCCAACCCTATACTCAGCAGTTTCCTGTAAATAATCCTCACCCAGGGGAGGGAGCAGGACCGGGAGGGAGGGTGTCCCTGATCCAGGAGACTGCTGTGACATGACAAATAAGCTGCAGGCTGACAATGTCTCCAAGACATATTGGAGTTTACTTTGTCGTTTGGGTTTGCCATCTGTGCCACCGCGAGGGGGGCTGGCTTCCCAGGCTGCTCGGGGACCCAGGGGCAGGTCCACCAGTCCCCGGACAGATCTGCAAGCTCAGCCGGCCATCAGTTGGCTGCCTAATGAGAGGAAGTGGAATTCGTACACCGCTTCCCCGGGAGGCCGAGGGCCACAGCGAGGTGGCCAGCGTGCTCACCACCCAACCAGCCCCCTGCCTGAGCTGCTCTGCAGCCGCCACGGGGGCCCTGGCCGTCCCAGAGGGGGAGCAGACGGCAATAGGAACTCAACGCAGAGGCCTCACGGTCAACTCCGATGCCATCTGCATCAGGAGGCTGGGCATACAGACCAACGGGGCCGAGTGTGTCCCTCTGGAGTGCACAGTCTATGAAGCGGGAAAGGCACTTGCAACGAGGGGCGGGAGAGTGTGAGAGGCAATGACAAGTTCTGTGGAAGGCATAATGGAGGTCCCCAGGGGCACTGCCGTCATCTGCTGTGTGACCTGGGGAAACTCCCCTGACCTCTCTGAGCCTCACGTCCTCGTTTATAATTACACCACACACTTCCCAGGGTGGTTATGAGGATGATACCAGTTCATACGTGAAAGTGATTTTGCTCAATAAATGTTTGCTATTATCCCTAAAACCAGACAGACGCAGGTGTCACCTGCTTCTTCAAGGCAAGGCTGGTCAAGATGGCAGAAGCCAGTCCTTCCCTTTGCTGGTAATGACACACCAGTCACCCCCGCCTGAGCGCAGCTGCCCAGGGGACTCAGGGTGTGCTGGGCCCAGGCCAGCCTTCCAGCTTCAGGATTGTCCCTAGGTCTCTGAGCAGGAAGGGTAGGAAGTGGCTAAATTTGCCCAAATTGTAGGCTGTCCTTAGTCTTAACCATGAAGAATGACTCTCTGCCTTCCTCTGGAAATGAACCTGAGCAAGGAGGTGCTGTGGGCATATTCGCTCGCATCCGAAACTGCGCTAATGACAGGAAACCAGAGAGGCCAGGCCTGTCTGTCAGACCAACAGCCTGAGAGAGAGAGGGTCTGTGGGTCTCTGTGGCCGGCCTCATCTACTGCGACTGCCCTGTGGACGTCTGTGCTGCATGTCTGCAGCCACCGAGCCTTCTCCAATGACCCATCTCAACACACTGAGAGCACGCCTGACTTCCACAGTTTGTATTTGGATCTTTATGGTGGTGGGTCACATCCAGCTGGTGTGTGGGGGGCGCTTGGTTCTCCACGCACCCACCCACTGCCCCCAGGCTCTCTGCCCTGAATAGTGGGTGTTACCAACCTGACTTGTTTCCAGGGCTGGGCACACAGTTAGCTCCTCAGTCACTGTTTGCTGAACAGGTGAGTGTCCCTGTTGACTTCTCATAGTCGCCCCCCGGTGAGGGGTGTAAAGGGCCCTGCCACAGACAGGACAATGAGCCCGAATAAGAGTGCCTGCAAGTTACTGGACTGTGCCCAGCCTGGAAGGCGGGGCTCTCCAAAGCCCCTGCCCCTTCTCTAGGCCATGCTGCCTGGTGCTCTTGTGCCTGTCCCTGGAGTGTCACCAGGGAATGTGGGAAAGCTTTCAAATAGCACTTCCAATGATCAAAGTCTTGGAATAAGGCTCTTGATATAATTTCTAAAAAGTAAATGAACTGGTTGGTGTTTCACGAAGAACTCTAAGAACAGGATAGTCGAGTAGCGGCAATCATTCCCTCTGATAACAAGCTAACTGTGGCAACGAAAGACGTGCAGGGCTGGACTTGGCCCCGTGTGTTGGGACTGGGGCACTCCGAACGCCGGGCTCCTGTCCTCATGGAGACGGCGAAGCTGAGGCGGGCAGCTCACGGGCACAGGGAGGGAGCACCAGAGGTGTGTGCTTGTGCTCGGCGCGCAGGCAGGCTGCAGGTGCTCAGGGAAGGGACCCCAGGAGAAGAGGAGTCACCATGGACGGCCGGGAGGCTGGTGAGCATGCGGGCAGGAACAAGGAGGGCTGGCTGGGGTGGGGAAGAGAACCAAAGCGGAGGCCTGAAGCGGGGCCCACCTTGGCCAGAGCTCACGGCCAGGCCCGTGTGGCCTGGCAACGTGCCTGAGAGCCAGTGTGGGACAAGAACATTATGGAACTTAGGGCCGAAAACACAAGATGGAACAAAAAGGGGAAATCTTACTTCGATGAAGAGTAAAATACACAGTCAGAAGCCTTCATGGCCTAACACTGCACTGAAACAAACACAACGAGTGCCCAAAATGACACGGAATTTACAGAGCAGTCAGAGCTACCACTCCCTGGCCAGGCAGGGTGAGTGTGTAGGATGCGATACATCCATCAATCCTACCCGATCAGAGGACGGCGCGGTGTGCGCCGGCTGCCTCGGACCTGCCAGAAGGGAGACACACTTCCAGGTGCCAGTGATCACGTAGTAGCTGACAGAGAAAGTCAGACACATTTTAAAAAGTAAAAAATTATGCAGTTTGCAGTCCCTGACTGCCATGTAATAACATCAGCAATTAGTCAAAGGTTGAACAGAATCGCAATCGTTCAGAAAAAGCATTTTCTAACATTTGAGTCAGAGAGGCAAGCAAAACTAAAATTACTCCATATTTTTCAATGTGAGTCCTATATATCAGAATACTATCAAAAATACACAAAAAAATTAGCTTTAAATATTTGTATTAAGAATCAAAAAGAACCGAAAAACAAGTGAGATGACCGTTAAACCCAAGAAGACATAAAGAACAAAATAAGCAAAACCAAATCAGAAAAAAGACACTAAAGCTACAATTAAATAATGAAATATAAAGCAAAAGTGTAATGCCTTTATACGTAAATTTTAAAAACCAGTTATTTGAAAAGATAAATAAAACAAATAATAAATCCTTAGCAACGATAATCAAGGAAAAGGGAGAAAAAAATAACATCAGGGATATATTTGACCATAGGCATATTAATTTTAAAATTAAGAACTCAGGCACAATTTTATGCCACTAAAGTTTAAAATGTAAACGTAGGGGCTGACTTTTCTTTTGTAAGAAATACAAGTGACAAAACTGACTCAGGCAAAAGCAGAAAGCCTGAGAAAAATATCACTGTAAAAGAAATGGAAACTATTGCTTCTCCCCACAAAGTCCCCCTAGCTCCTCCAGGGCTTCCAGGTCCGCTCAGCTTTTACAAGGAAACTTTTTCCATTTTCTTTTCTTCCCCAAGGAATAGAAATTACAATACTTACAAATATTCTTACATCTGAAAGAAAACTCCGATTCTCAGATCACTCAAAAATAATATCTTGCTAAGTATCAAGCTCAATTTCATGCATGTAGAATACCAAAAGCCTAACTTAAAGAGCAGCAGCTCAAATCTTGTATGCATTTAAAAAATAATGCCCCATAATAAAGTGAGATTTATTTAATAAATACAACAGTAAGTTTCTAAATGCTAAATTATTGGACTAAATTGATTCGCATTAATAAATTAAATGAGAACGAATATAATATTGTATCGACAGATTCTAAAGTTATTTTTGTATGAAATTAAAATTAGTGCCCAGATTTAATTTCTAAAAACCTCCCAGGAAACAGAAATAGGAGAATCATGTCTTTAGTGTGATCGACCTCTCTGTTCTAACTTAACAGCCAACCTCAGACTCGACTGCAGAACACCAGGGACGTCCCCCTTGAAATCAGGGGCCAGGTAAGAAGGAAGCTATTGCCATTACCATCTGCTGCTTTAGACGCTCTCGCCAGTAACACAGAGCAAGAACAAAAATGCCGTGAAAGAGCTAAAATTGCATTTGCAGATGACATTGTTGTCTACTGAGAAAACAAAAGTAAATCGCTTGGAAGTTACTGGAAATAACAAGCATACAGAGAGCTGGCCACTTACAAAATGAATATTCAACAGTATTTTTATACACACACACACAGACACACAATTCCCAGTTAAAACCAAAAGGGCAGAGAAAAAGGAAAACAAATTTAAACCAAGAATAAGGTGAACTATAACACTTTACTGAGTGATACAGAAGGACTTTTGAATAAATGGAGAGTCACATTAGATTTCTAGAAGGAAAGGTCAAGTACTTCAAAGATGATCATCCTCCCCGAATTAAGTTATAATTCAGTAATTTCTCAATCAGAATCAAGGAAGTATTTTCTGTGGAACTTAGAGTGATTCTAAATTTCAGCTGGGTAAAAAACTGAACTAGAATTACCAGAAACATCTTGAAAAACTACAAAGAATAATAAGACAGGATATCAAAACGCACACATTTATAATAATTAAAAGTGAGCCTCCCCTTAGAATGTGCATTCAAGTCAACGGAACAGGACACAGCCACCAAACACGTCATAGTAGGTAAGAGGCAGTTAATAAGATGGTTTTCAAACGTAAGATCATTCAGTAAGAGGTGCCAGGACAATGATCAATAATTTGGAAAAAAAAGTAGAACCTTATGTCACACATCAAAACAAATTACAGAAGAATTTTACATTGAAATGTTTAAAAAGGGGGAAAAATAAGTTTCCAGAGCATACCATGAAATAGAGAAGGCCTTTCTAAAATGGGATGGCGAAGCCACAAAACTTGAAAAAAGCAAAATTAAAGGTAAAACTACAAACTGCCAAAAAAGCGGCAGTAACATGAGAACAAAACCAGACCCTTTCCCTAGGCAGCTGCTGCAACTCAATAAAAAAGCCAGACCTCAACAGAGAAGCAGCCAGGGAGTGAGCAGGACAGGAGAGGGCACTTGTGGGTAGTCCAGGAGACGTAGGCTAACAGTAAGATACTGTCTCATCTTCCCAACGGATACAGCCTTTACAAAATAATAGGAGTTTGGTGAGGCTTCAGGGGAAAACCCGCTTTTGCACGTGTGGAAGGAAGTTCAATGCATTCAACCATTTTGGTGGTCAATTTGTTATTATATCAACATGCTTACAAATGCCCACTTATCCTAAGGAACAAGATTTATCTAAAGGAATGTTCACCAGTGTATTACTTTTAGAAGTGAAGACAATGTAGGTATCCAGTCATTAGATAAAGTACATTGTATCCATGAGGAAGATTTATACCACCATTAAATCCGCTCAGCCCCTGGAAGACTTGAACCACCAGGAGAAAGCAGTGCGACCAGGTCTCAAACAGAATGGACATTCTCAGGGACAAAAGGGAGCGAGCTACCCAGACACACAACGACATGGACGAATCTCAGAGTCCTGGGGCCGGGTGGTGTCCACAGCAGCATGTGGTGGGAATGCGCTTAGGAGACTGGAACTGCTTCGGGTACTTCGGGAGGGGTGGGAGACGACGGGAAATGAGGCCTTCCGGGGGTGGTGGAAAAACTCTACACCTTACTTCTGGTGGTGGGTACACGGCATTTATCATGTGATTAGGCTTTGGTCAAAATTCACTGAACTACACACACTGAAAGGGTGAATTTGATTGTACGTAAATTATACCTCAATAACTCTGACAAAAAAAACACAAAACCCAGAATGGACGATCAGGTAGAAATATACTTTTATATATAAATATATATGGTATACAAAGAAGTTGAAAGAATTACCTTAAAATATTGTTTCTCTACTGTAATGGGATTATGAATATTTATTTTCTTCTCTATACTTTGATATATTTTCCAACGTTTCTACAATGAACACATTACTTTTATAATTCAGAAAAGTTTGTGTCTGTTTTTGATCATGTAAAATGTATTGTTGGACTGTTTGGTCTAGCAAAAAAATTTTTTAAAAGTTCTCATGGGAACTGCTGAGTCCCACCAGCCCTGGGGCAGAACTTTCCAGAGCACCTCTGCTCCGGCCCCACTGAGGTGCCAGGCTCTCCACAGATGCTCAGAAGGGGTGGCGGGAGGGCAGAGCCGCAAGAAGGACCACCCGGGCCAACGGCTTCGTCCCGCAGCTGGGAAAACTGAATCCCAGAGAAAAGCAGCGACTTTCTCGAGGTCGGAGGAGATCAGAATGGGCCTTAAGCCACAGAACGCAGCGCTGTCTTCAGCAGCCCCCAGGCCTGTGACAACCTGGAGCGAACACCTGACTGTCCCCGGGGAATTCAGGTTCCAGAGAGCTCAAAGACAAGCCTGCAGACACTGTGACCAACGCTTCCCCAACTTTGGGACACAGAGTCTTGTTCCAGAGTCACTTGTTTTGGTCAGCATAATTGTTGACTTTCTTCTTTTCTTCACAGCTGAAGGCTCACTTTTTAAATTTTTTAAATTTTAAATTTTTAAAAAATTAAAAAAATTTAAATGTTATCTTTATTATTCTTAATTTTTTCCGAAACTCACCCTTTAAAACTCAAAATTGCCCTTGCTGAGTACGTGCTTCCCCTTCACCGTGAGCGTCTGACCGCCCCCACCCCACGCATGGCCAGGGGACTGCGGGCCGCCTGGGGAACAGGCCACACCCTGCACCCTCGGCCGGCTGGGCTGGCGGCCTTGCCCTGTCCGCCCAGAGGCTTCCAGGCCTCGTGCTTTCCCTCCGCTCTAAGCACAGTGTGTTGCAGGTACGGGCTGCTTCTTCAGCCTGCGTCCCAGACGAGAGGACACACAGAGCAGGACCCCGCCAATCTGCAGTCACTGACTTGGAACTTGAATGACACACAAAACGGCTGTGGTGTCAGCCACTGTGATTTAAGGGATCATGTGTCGCTGCAGCAGAACCCGGCGGAGACCGATGAACGGAACTACTCCAATCTTACTCGAATATTCTATTATGGGTGAACTAAAAACATTAAAACAGCCATGCCCACGTCACACTCCCTCCTGGGCACACGCCCTGTGTCTGGGGAAGGCCGCTTGGGCCTGAAGTGCGGAGTAGGTGGGTACCAGACAAGCTGCAGACAAAGCGGCAGCTTTGAAGGGCGCAGACTCTGGGGCCATATGACACAGTTCAGGAAGCTCTGGATTTTCCCTCAAGAGCTGTAAGCTGCACCATCAGTCTCATAATTTGCTGTGCTCATGTGTGTATATTACTGCTCTAAAAGCACACTTCGACTGTAAGACCCATCCACTGTTCAGAAGTGTTAAAATGTGTAGGGGAAGTGCACCCAAGACCCAGGGGATACTGGGAAGCACGGGGAAGTCAAGGTCAAGGAGATGACTGTGTGGCCAGCTGCTTCATTACTTAACCTGCAGCTATTAATTCTTAAAACAAAAACCCATCCCGACCACCTAACTATGAAAGATCTCACCTACTCCACTGCTTAATAATTTACGTACTTGGCGTAAAATGGGTACCATTCAGCTCTCTAGAACATTCAGTGAGTTCTATGGTGCTCCAATCACTAATGGTCTACTTGTTTGGCTCAGGTAAATCACATTTGCATATGCAAATTACTCCTAAATACCCTGTACTATTAATGCTATCACTAATTACATAATAATAGTTACCAATTTCCACACGGATCAAACTTACAGTTTTGTAGCTATTAGGGAAATTGTGCTTTGTAATTAAGATAATCCTCATTTCCAGATGCTAATTAACTATATAATAATTAGTCTCATTCACTAATGCACATTAAGGATTTTCATCTTTATTGATAAAGGAGTCACTTCTTATCAGTTAAGGGAAGATAGGCCCAGAAATCTTGCAGAGAAATACTTTCCCCCTCTAAAGGTTAGAAGGTAAATCCATTTTTATCAGTCTCATTTGAGAATGCAAATTAGGTCTGATTAATCAAGTCAAAGACAAATGTCCTAGTCTCACTTCGGGACAGAATGTACGGCTCGCCGAGTCCAGCTCTGTCCCCCTCGCACATACTCAGATCAACAGTTCACAAGGCGGGCGCCCTCCCGGCAGCAGCTACACCTCTGCGGCCAGAGCAGAGCCCTGCGACGTGCGGTCTCTCTGTCATCCTGCCTTTTGTCTCCCCTTGGCGCATCGTGGGAGCTTTCCGCAAGAGCTGTGTCTTCACGGCTTGGCCACGGTGGGAATGAGCGTGAAGAGATTTTTGTGAGTAAATACAGAGGAAAAAGGGAAAGCCACGCTCGCGCGGAGGATTATTAAGTTTTCTGTGCTCCAAACAGAATACAAACTGGCACCTCCCCTCGTGACTAATGAGGGCTGCCTCTGCGAGAACAGAAGGGCTGACAGCCAGCGAGACCTAGTTGGCAGGCCCCAGCCCAGGCCGGCCGCATTCATCATCCGCTAAACCAATCCACCAATTCCGCACCACCATTTGTCATTAATTATGCTAATCAGCACACCATTACTCTCTGATGACACTGTAGCTGTTATTAGCCAGTTATGGCTTTTCAAAAGCGCAACTTATTGTGCATGCATGGGCCGTGCCTGCATCAGCCTACAGGGGAGAAATGTCCAATTAGGAAAAGAAGAAATTTGCTATTATCTTTTTATAACAAACCAATTTAGTAATTAGAAAAGTCTCTGAACTCATAGATTCTGCTCCCCCCCCCACTCCGCCCCGCCCCGACCCCTTCAAACAATTGAGACAAAAAAAAAAGTCTGCTTTTCAATATTTCTCTGAAAGAAAAGGAAACACCAGCCCAGAGGTTTTTCGCCACAGGTTTACAAGTGGGGCCTGGGGGCACGCCCGCACTCCAGCGAGGGGCACACACACAGAGATTCCTGCTGCGCTGCTTTTTCCCCTTCCAATTCTGATTAGCAGGGCCGTGTTACTACGTATATTTCAGTCACTAGGAACACCTGCAGGATGAAAGCACACCCGTGTGACCTTTTGCAGCTCGCCTGTGGCAGATTGAAGCTGTTCACCCGGCGGTGCCAGACTGCGCACACCTTCCTTGGCAGACGCTTCCCCGGGACGTGCAGCAACAGCCCACTCTAACCTCCCGTGCCACTCCCCTGCCCCCACCCCGCCACCGTGCCCCTGCCAGGAGCGGCAACGCCACTCAAATGACCTTGGAGATGTACGATTTGGCCAAATTAACACATGTCCTGTGCACAGTTTCAGGCAAGAAAAAGGATTGAACTTAGTCTTGCAGAAAAATGGAATACTCTGGGATGAGCAGGCCAACCAAGTCGGGGGAGCCCTCCTCTGAAAGTTGGGGCTCAGGGCCTGTGGGACGGGGCCCGTGCTGACCCTGGGGTGTCAGCAGGGCTAACCTGCAGGCTCGCGTCCAAACTGGCACTGATTCCAGGTTGTTGTGTTCAGTCTGGAGTCTTTACCACTAGTTTTAGAAGCTGAGTCTGTATTAAGAGCTCATTAATATCATCAGAGTAAATGGGCCTATTAAAACATCTTTAAGCAATATCTGAACATAAATCTCCCTAAACTATATTTAATGACTGTACTTAAGATACATTATATGCAAGTCTTAATGAGACATTAGATAGCATTTTGAAGATTAAAATGAGAGAATCCATATAAAGTCTGTCCACTTAATGTAGCCTTAAGCTATACTGATGAAAGCGTTACTACCAAATTATTACCGCGTTAGAACAAATATTTTCAATCACGTCTGATTCATGCATCCTGTTTTTCACGGGATGTCTATTTCCACAAAGATATATTTTGAGTTTACGAGAAAGAGTCTGTGAAAGGTTTCTGAAGTATTAGGGAGGTGAAGTGAATACTTGGTCCTGCTTCTAGAAAGTGCTCTGGCCTCCACAGCGCTCGCTGTGAGGTTTGGTGCGATCAGCCACTCTTGTGCTGTACGCGGCCAAACATACTGAGCTCGCTGTCCAACTTCCTTCAAGACTGGACTAGACAGAATAAGGGAACTTAACCCAAAACTACTCTGAGGACCGGGGTACGGCACATGCGCACGGTGCGACCTACGTGGCACCAGCGGCGGCAACATCTGGATCTGGGCACCTCACTGAACCTGTCCTTCTGGGTCCTGCGGAAGTTCCGCCGCCAAGAAAGCAGCTGCCGCCCTGTGCCCGCACCTCCGTCCGCAGCAGACACAGACAGACAGCGTCCTCTGGGCTCCCAGGCCTGTGACCTGTTTGTTTGCCTGTTTCCACGGAGGCCTCAGTGAGGTCAGGCTCCCACCCCAGGGACCCTCCGTGAAGAGCTATCAGTGCTGCTGCTGCTGCTGCTGGAAAGATATTAAAAAAAAAAAAAAGTTTGCTTCCCCCAGGGCTCGGGAATTGAACCCTTTACATAGACCCAAGTCCGCCTGCAGTCTGTTCAAACACGGAGGCCCGCGGGACACGGGCGTGGGTGGGAAAGGGCTGACGAGCCGCTCTGAGCCACCTGAAGCAGCAGTCCAGCCACAGAAAGAGCCGAGTCTTTCTGCACGTGCGAACCTACTCTATTCAAAGTGGAAAAATACATCCCAGGTCTATAAAAATCCTGGTAAGACTTAATACACAGCAGCCTTTTTTGAAAACAGGTCAACCCTCCGATTCTGTACACACAGACATATTTTTCCTTCTATTTATTTCTGATGCAACAACAACGAGAACAAAAACACCCCTACCCCCTGGAGACGGCATCTGCCCAGCGTCAGGGTTACAGCCCCACAGTTCCACTTCGGGGTAGGTCTGCTGAGTCCGCCACGCCCCCCGGCTGGCTGAGCTGTGGAGGGGCGGTTATCTGAGAACCAGCCCAAGAGGGAGCCTGGATAATCGTCCCCTGGTGGCATGCACAACCGGGACTTGGTCTGATGTCAGCGCGACACGCTTTGCAAAAATCGACACTTTGGAAAATGTTAAGAGACGAATCGCCATGGAAGCTTTTCAGGCTTCTTTTGATACTTTACACCAAAGTGGAACCACCTTTGATAAACGCTATTCAATTACGAAAGACTTCTGGGACTATGGACATCAAGACGACTCATCCGGTGACACCTCTCTTAATAGAAAGAGATGAGCCAGCCCTCCACCCCGCCTTCGGAGAAGGAAAGAGCACAATTTCGACTCTGGCCATTAAAAGAAGACCCCCCCTTCAGCAGGGGAAATTGGTAGCAACAAGCCTGTTTCCATTTGCTTCTCTCAGATAGTCTCTCTCCAAAAGGAACCAGTTCAGAGTACAATTTTGCATTTTTAACTGCATGAATTAGGCATTCTTCATAAATAACAGCTATGTTCTATACACAGGAGCTCCTTTTTATTAGGGACACAGTAATGAACAATGAGCAATGTGTTCTATTATTCTTTGTCAAATCACAAAATGCTACATTAGAATAACTGTGCTGGTCAATGTAATATAGTAGATTAAATTCAACTTCTGTGGAAAAACCACTGTAAAACAGCATGATAAGAAGGCTATAAAAAATTTAATTTTACTCCAAACTCCATCACAAAAAAAATGGTGTGAAAAGTAATTTTGCATAATCAGTACACGCCATCTGGAACAATTAACCGATTTCTATAGAACTATGAGGATCAGTCATATCTGCTTATTAAAGATCAGAAATTATACAAGTAATAAATCCTTGAAAAAACTAAGCGTACTCCCGCCTGTCAACGCTATTTTAACTTCAAATACTGAAGAACGCCTGATAAGGCTGAAAAGAAGAGATTAATATATGCAAATTACATCCAGCATTTAAAATCCCCACAACTGTCTCCGGGTTTCTGTCCCTTATTGCCGCCTTTATGTTTTATTCATACACCAACTCACCTGTCACTTCATAAGCTATAATATTATGGGGTATTATTAAACAGCATAAAGCCGTGCTTTAATTGGAAAGCTTCATTGCATTTTCCAATTATTTGGAGTAAATTAAAAGCAGATGCACATAGTTTAATAAGGAGTCTAATATCAGTTCCGGGAAATCAAAATTCATTGTCATTACTATGCTGTGATAGTTTTGCAAACTGTACTCAATTTCAGAGGTTTTCAAAAGAAAATCTGTCTATGCAATCTGTTAATTGTCATTCGGTTAATAACTGTTTAAATATCCAAACTACACAGCAGCTTCCTATTAAAAAAAATAAACCAAGGGGTTTATGCAAGCAAACAAATACAGCGTGCCACTCCTGGGCTGGGCTGGGCTGGACTCCTCAGACTTGCCGCTTCACCTTAAAACAATGGAAGCCGGGAGAAACCTCCCCGCTCGGAGGCCCGGCCGAGCCCAGAGGGGAGGACAAACAACAGCCGTTCTTGACTTCCACAAGCACCAGGGGTTGCCGTGCGATCCGACAGCTCTCGGTGGAAAAGGGCAGAAGCCGTGTTATAAATTGTGTTTTCAGAGGTCTGCGCCGCTCAGCAAAAAATTAGCTTCCAAAGTTTTAATTGGTCCACCTAAAATAAATCCTTTTAATGAGTAAATTAACTGATTCAGGACACGAACATGGAAAAATCAAAGAAAGCAAATGTCCCGAGCAATTTGTTTTTAAAAAATTGACCCCCGAAGGGCCATTTCTGTACTGGTTCATGACCTGGGAGTGGAGTGGTCCCCAGGCCCTGCAGGGGCTGGCCACCGTGCCTACAAGTGGATTGGGCCGCCACACAAAGGGCTCGATTCTAAGCCATTACGGAGTTAAAGAACTAAAAAAGGTTATTCTTCATAAGGGATCTTGCTCACAGATGGAGTTATATTACGGCACCGCAGCTACAAGTTGCACACACACACAAATACACGTAGCGAAGGCTTTTTCAAATGGAAAGTCATAGGTATCCTCCAACTAGTACATGTAACCTTTTCATTTTTAAGCCCAGTGACAGACTTTTTCAAATCCTAGGTGTGAAAATGATAACAGGACAAGCAGTAATTGACTTTTACACTCCACCCACCTCGAGGGCTACAATTAATCTGTTTTTAGCATGAGAGCTGCGGCTCCGCGAAGTTCATAACTTGACTCCCTTCCCCAGTCCAGTGACAACCGCAGGGTCTTTCTGAAGGCAACAGCAGCATGGGGTTTAGACCCCGTCGCCCCTTGCAGAGGGCGCGGTGGCTAACGCCCAGTCATCCGAGGGCCAACACGCGCGAGCCAGGAGGACACGGAAAGTCGAACACGAGAACGCATTCTGGCAAAACAACCAGCAACTATGCTCGAAGATGAAGATAAAGGCAATTCTTGTGCAGTGATCCAAAAATCAGCATCTCTTTTTTTTTTTTCAAAATTACCTGTTTTAATAAGTAGACACACTGTGCCAACTGAACCATTTAATTATCTGCAAAAATGATGAATCAAAACAATAGTTTGCAAAAATAAATGACTAACCTCTGATTAAAATGTCTGTCCTCATTAAATCCACATAAAATGTACAATATCTTTTTTAAAAACATAGCCTGCAGGAAGGAGCAATCCCTTGGCATGGATACATAGCCCCACAACCTCCCGTAAGACGGGGGCATCTGAGAAAGTTGTTTAATTTACTCCCTTAAACCCCGAGGAAGGACACCTTCAACGCGTGGTGTGTCCTGGGGCTGCTGCGCCAGCCTCCGCACAGGCCTGAGAGCTGGGGACCTGTGGGCTGGCAGCAGCTCGGGAGCAGGGACCTCGTGATGTGCTCAGGGGGTGGTGTGACTTTCATGTACCCTTAAACCAAGCCCCGGCTCACAGCTATGTAAGGATTCTGGGGCAAGGAAAGGAGGTCGTTTTTTTTCTTTTTCTTTCTTTTCTAAAAGTCCTGGGATGGGAGGGACAGGAAAGAAGGAGCCACAAACCAGGAGGCAAAGGGGAAAGAAGTCAAACCACTTAGATCGTTGAGCACAGATAGATCCTTTGTCAATCAGAGCAGATGTGATGACAAGGGGAAAAGCGGAGGCTGCCTCGCCTGTGGAGAAGCTCTCTCTGAACTTGCGCTACCCAGCGGCACTCTGGCATCTCGCTGACTTCGGAACTAGAATGGAGGGTTTGCTTTATGTTATGCCAGAAGGTCCCCTGAGCTGGGCAGGGTCCCTCTAGGTGAGCTCCTCCTGGCTCTGCCTTAGTGGACCAGCCAGCTGCCCCCTCACCCGACTGCATTTTTAGATGAAGCGGGGGTGTCCAACTGGACAGTGAGGTAGATCAGTGCCTCCTGGAATAACAGGAAGCCCTTCGCTGGAATGACATATTTATGACGGCCACACCAGTCACCACTTCTCAGGTGCCCACTCAGTGCTAAGCACTTCACGTTCACTATCTCTAACCCTCAAAATCACAGAAGACAAAATGGACTGAAATGTTTTCCAAAGTCGCAAGGCTGAAAAGGGCGGATCTCAAAAATCAATGGAAAGCAAACATCACTGAGCGCCTCCTGTGGACCAGATCCTGGGCTGGGTGTCAGGCACACACCTGCATCACCGTCCCCCCCTCCCCGAACTCCAGCAGAGAACTGGGCCCTGAAGAGGATGTTATAACCAAAGACAATCGACTTTCTTAGAAATGAAAAACCAGTCAGATGGTTGTTTCATGAAAAGCATCAGTAGCCAAGAGGCTTATGGCCAAAGACGCTGCCCACCTTGGGCTGAAAAGCCACAGCCACCTCTGGCAGAAGAAGGGTGAGTGACAACTGTGTGAGAGGACCTTCTGACAGGAGTGACACTGGCGTTTTGCTAGCGCAGGGCGTATTCGAGGTGAACACACCAGGCAATGGGACAGAAAGGTGGGCGTGGTTATTGCCGCCAGGTAACAAGCAATTAAGTGCTTCTATGTGTGTCACCAGAAGCGAGGCTTAGGGCCAACGAGGCGAGCTTTTCTTGCTCATTCAAAATTATGGATGTTGCCTGGCCAGTGGATCATGAGATCACTCGTGCTGTGAAACAAGTCAGGCAGGAGAGACCGCTCTCTAACAAAGGATCTCAACCTTGGAGGAGAGCTCCACATCACTCACTGTCGCAGAGACAATCGAAAGACAAATCTGAGGAATAAGGAGCCTGGTTCTCTGGGATGTGTGATAAATATATTCCATCCAAACTCTAGGCTGGAGCGCTGAATTTTTTTTTAACACAAACAGGTTAACACCATCACTGGCCATTAATAAAAGGAGGGGGGGAAAGCATTGGGCATTCAGGACACGAACACCCAATGTCCGGCAACGGGTGGGCTCAGGAGTTCTGTCCACACGAAGGGTGGCTGCGTTGCTCTAAGAGACTGCCTTCCGTCCTCGGGGTGGCAGTTCGGTGCGTTCATTCTGGCACAAAAGGGAGGAGCTCACCTGATAACAAAGGTCAACTTCTCATCTCATCTCTGAATCTTGGGTGGCCGTCCCACCCACCCGCTGCGGGAGAGGAGGCTCCCTAAGGTTTCTGACGGGGGTGGGAGCGAGGGCCTACAGAGCGGTTTCGGTCACAGCCACACATCTGCAGCACCTCCTACGGCCAAGCACGATGCTAACCCTCACCACAAACCACTGCCACCCATTAGCAGACAAGGAAACTAAGGCACGGAAAGGTTAAGCTCCTTGCCTAAGGTCACTCCGCACTAAGTGAGGGGCTGTCTGCTCGCCCTTCAGTGTTCTGCCCGGCAACAGCCAGTGGGAGCCACAGCCACCACTGGAGACGCCCTACGGACTAGGGAGTCGCCACTGGTCAAGCACCAAAGGCCTCACTCTGATGGGGGACCAGGGATGATGGGCCAGGAATCGTTAGAGATTTAAATAACGCTGAGACCTCATGGGCCAAGTGAGTCCCAGCAGAATTCACTCCAGGTGTGGGTGCCGTGTTCCACTTCACTTTGGCAAGGACAGGGAAATGGTCATACACACCCTGAGGCAGCATCCTCAGTACAGTGACTTGGAGCTTAGGTCTGGGGTCAGAGACCTGGGTTCGAATCTTAGCCCTCCCACTTGTTAGCAGTGCAACTGTGGGGCAGGCCATAATCCCTCAAAGCCTCAGTTTATTATCTGCCAAAGGAAAATATCTATAAAGATAAAATATATTCATAAGAGAATGTTTATTTTACAAGGCATGGGAGCCCAGCCACACTGGCCGCTGCGCTGTATGTATACCATACAAGCACTAAGAGTAATAAGTAATAGGCCAAAGCCTTTCAAAGACTTCTTGCCCGGTTGTCTTGGTGAGGGTTTGTTGGGATTCGGGGGATGATAAAACGCCTGGCAAGTGCTCACGACACAGGCTTGCACGTGGCAAGTGCTAAAGGAAGGTTAGGTATTATTAAAATAAATTAACATAATCCATTTTAATACAGGCAAAACAACTTCAGCTCCCTAAATGTATTTAAATTAAAGAACTTGCCTTAATTATATCATTTTTTCTCTCTCAGCGGATAGTGTATTATTACGAGGGAGACAGAGATAGAAAAAGAAACAAAAGGCTAATTTGATACAAGCTGCCCCCAGGCAGGCGTGTTTGGTAAACGAGACTTCGAGACCCCGCCCCCAGCAAACCTCTGCGGGAGCGTGAAGAGCGGATGAAGATCGGGGATCAGGTGTGCCCGCTTTGTTTTCAGTACTTCTCTGAAAGGACCCCGCTACTGGCCCCCGATCATGCGGCCTGCCAGGACGGGGATGATGATGGGCACACGGGAGCGTATTTCTGATGTAAAAACTAGACACGGAGAATGGTGTCAGAACGCTGATTTTCTCTCTGTGTCCCACGTTCTTCACCATCAAGGTGGCACCTGGAGGGAACGTCTCTGGCATCTGCGGGCAGCAGCGCACTGCCGCTGGCAACGACCCGGTGCCCGGTCTGCCACACGCACAAGGCTCCTTCCCATGTATCCGCAGCCCTGGAAGGCGGTGTCATCCCCACCACCGGAGACACTGGCCAGTGCCTGGTGCAAAGGAAGCTTCCCATGAACAGTAGTTGAACTGTGTTTAAATGACTGCTGTTGTTACTGCAATTTCTGACATTGAGCGAGGTGGGGGTTCAGATCCAGGAAGGCCTGGTGCCGCGCCCAACACGAGCCTGGCTTTCCGGGCTCCTGCCACAGGTCCTCCCAGGCGCCCGCCTGCCACCGCTGCACTCTCGGATTTAGGGGGGCGGTGTGGCCCATTACACCAGTGCCGCCTAAACCCTGCCACACTTAAACACCGGGAGAGAAGGAAAGCACAGCGGGAGGGTTTTAAAAGCACTGAAGTACCTGTCACCTAATAACGTTCTTATTTTTCATGATGACGAAACTGGAAAAAGTCTTAACTTTCTCCCACCGTGTGGCACCGAATGCAGAAACGAAGCGAGGGTGGAAAGCAGCCCCCAAAGCACTTCCCTCCAAAAACCAAAGCAAGGCACACCGGGAGAGCTTATAGAATCTTGGCTTGTTCTGTGTGCCGCCAAGTCACCACTCTGTCACCTTCCTGAGAAAGGGCTGCTTGCCATGGTCAATAGCCCACTTCTGAGTGACCACACGTGACAGAACGTCTCGGTTTCCAGGGGTGCCAGCCAGAGCCATGCCAGAGAGCCCACTGTGAGCTTCTCCGGTCCGAGGACAAAATTCCCTCTCACCGAGATGGAGCCTCACACACGAAATTATAAAGGGAGCCTGGTCCCAAGAAGATGGAGACCAGGCTGGCGTGGGCCCGTGCTTCCCGAGTGATTGCTCTCAACGGACCCTTGGGCTCCTTCTCTGATCAGAGCCCAGCAGCGGAGGCGATTATGGAGAGAAGTGACCTTCCTGCACTGCTCCCCGGTTACAAAATGTCCTGCCAAGGCCGGATCTTCACAGCCACCCTGGGAAAGTGGTGGGACGTTGCTGCCTTAGTCTGCAGGTGTCAGCAACTAGTGCCGAGTGACTTGCCCAGCAAGGTGACACAGCGCAGGGCCCTGGCACGGTTCTAACAGGGTGCCATTCACCTATGTGGCCTGTGTGGCCATGCACAGTGGCTCCGTGGGATGGCCTCCTGTGCTTCGGATCCTAAATGCCCCATCAGTCACGTGCCGAGTCTTCTTCCGCAAGCCTCCTGTTGCCCTCCACAGGAAACACGGGGCCTGGCCCCACGGCAGCTCTGTGTCTGCTGAGTGAGCAGAGGAGCAAACCACCTTTGTCTTCTCTCTGCTTCATTTAGTGACGCTGTCCCTGATTCAAAGGGGGTCCAAGGCAGCCTCCTTCCTCTCTAAACGTGGTTTCTGCCTTTCTCAAGCTGCTCACACTTGAAGTCTCTGCATCACCAAGTGGCAGGAGGGGAGTGTCCTCAGCTACAGGGGAATCAGAGAAGCCTGGTGGGAGAGGCAGTCTGGGAGCGGGCCTTCAAAGACAGGTCAACAGAGAAGGGGAGAAGGCGGGGCAACCTGAGCCATTGGATTGGCAGGGGCAAATGCACAGGGACACAAAGGCGAGACACAGGGGAGAACCCAGACTGGGGGGCACGGGTGAAGAGAAATAGCTGGAAGACACCGGACAGGTGGAGATGGGCCACTGGCGCCGGGCAGGTGCAGTCTGAATTAATGCAGCAGGCAGTGGGCTGGGACATGACATGAGGCTTGACCCGAGGGGTTATGCTTTGGGGAGGTAAGTCTGCCACCTGGGCAACTGGACTGAGGACAGGGGAGCCTGGCCAAAGAAGATAGCCAAGTAAGTGCGAGGCACCGATACCTGGTACCTGCCAGGCCTGAGCCTGACCAGCCAGATGGGCCCAGCCCTGAAAGTGGGAATGCAGGAGGGCAAAGACGGGATCGCCCGTGACCTTCAGCTCCAGAAGACACACTCAGGGAACTGGACATGGCTACGGATTTAATCCATAGCAATTTAATCCGTAGCAATATGATCGAGAGCCCGGCTCAGGGGTTTCGGGGACCCTCTCTCTCTGAGAAATGCTAGAGGAGGTACCTGCAGGGAGGAACACCTCCAAAGAGGCGAGAGTCCCCCCAGTGCCCTGCATGTCTGCCCGCACACGCCGTTCATTAACTCCAGTGACACAGCTACCACCGCGGATGTACAAAAGCACATCCAATTAGCCAGGCCTGCATGAGTATTTGCACTCTTAAATCTTTTGCATGCCGAAAGGGTTAAAGCTTATTATTAGCATATAATTTACAGCCCTTTCTCCCAGGAAAGGAATAATGCACAGTAAATGCCACATTCATTTTAATAATACATGTTACAGTCTGTGCCCAACATCTGCACAAAGGTAAAGGAGACAGATTTTTTTGACATGTCCCACTCTGCCATCTAAACACAGGCTTTTTGTTTCTTAAGTGACGGAAGGTTTAATCAAGAAAGCAGGCAATTCATCAATCGAAACAAGGCGGCGTGCGCACGCCTGACAGCACACACATGGCTGTGTGCGGGGCGGGCCGGCCACCTGTCAGGCGCACCTTTACGTCGGGATATGCAAACACACCGTGTGATCAATTCCCCACGCGCTCCGGCTCAGTCCTTCTCTTTCCTATTATATTTTTCTTTGCGCTCGATTTTGCTGTCAGTCAGGGCAAGGAGAGATGGATGGACAAGGGGCGCGAGGGCTGCTGGAGGGGAAGACACAAATTTATACGCCTGCACAGTGACTTATTTCTTCCTTGATTTGAGCTCCATTATTGTAAATATTTTTTGCGCCTCATTCAGGAGTTTTCCCCATGTTGCTCTTACTATCTGTGGCTGCGTCCAATTGATGTCCCTCTCTCGGGTCCTTGCCACCCTCCCCCACGTGCACCCACCGCCTCTCCACCAGTCTTGGGTGGTGCTGAAAATCCTCAGCGGAGGAAAAAGGAAAGAGGGGTCCGAAAGACAAGGCCACCTAAGCCACGTGAATGTGTCCATTACAGACAAAGGCCAGAAGGACCCCTGCGAAGGCAGAGGTTGACCAAGATGACTCGGGGGCTTCCACCGGAAGGAGCGGCTTTCCCTCATTCGAGGTTCTCAATGACACAGTCGCCTAACCCACAGGCACGCGCACACAGGACACGGCGCGGAGGACACGCAGAGCAGTTGTTGGAGAGCACGCCTTCCACAGAAAGAACTCATTTCCCGGGCACTCGACTGGGTTAGTCTGGCAGCCTGTGCCTTCCGACCCCACAATGCTGTACGAACATTGAAGTCTTGAGTTTATTTTCAATTTTCCAGGTGAGCTTTAGTTTTCCTAATTATAAGGTAGAAATAACGTAATCACCACAAGTGAAAGGAAAATGTGTTTACAGTTGTCTGGGACGCTGCGGATGAGTTTTTAAAGGATCCTATCTTAAAACATACAGATTTTTTTCATAATAAGAGGAAGAGCTGGTGGCAGAAATTTTATCCAACTGGATGAAATATATAAATCATGAATTTCATAATACTGATAATTAAATGTCCATCTTCCAATTTAAATGAGGGCTTGATTAAAACTGCATGGAGAAGGCTGATATTCAGAAATCATTAATTACTTTTAATTGCTCTGCGCTTTCCTGGCCTGCTGTCGGTTACAAGGCTCACACGCGGCTCTGTTTCAGATAAAGCTCTCCTCTGCTCTGCCGAGCGCTGGCCAAACTGATGAGCTGATGGACTCGGACTGGTCCACACTCACAAGCTTCCTGGTATCAAACATCTTAAAAGGGGATTGGTTTTTAAGGGGGAACAGCTGTAGAAGGCAATAGGCTGGCTTTTCCAGAAATCAAGAAGAAAACTGGGAAAACAAAATAAAACAGAAAAGCTAACGCCAGGGTGACCGCCCCCCTCCCTCAGCCACCAGCTCGGTTCCAGGTCGTGGCTTTTGTCCGGGTGCCACTGTGTGCCCCTTTCACTCTTGAATGTGAGGACGCAGCTAATACGGGACGCGGTCGGCCTGACGCTGGCGGGCAAACGAAGGCGTCAGCACGGCAGGCCGCCCCGGCGTCCCGAAGGGAAGGGACCGAGACCCCCAGCTCCCTGCTCTGTTGAGGCCTCGGGCACCTCCGCGTGGGGCTCGCCCGGAGCTCCTGGGGTGCCTGCTTTGGACGCACGCCTGTTTCAACATGCACTTGCTTGATTTTACTATTTTACGCTGCCATGTCAGCTCTTCCAAAAGGGAAAAGTTTTCTTTGGTAAAAATTCTTCACTCGGGGACATAAATCGGTTTATTGCAACCATCACAAAAACAAAAGGCTAGCCCAGATTGGCTTCCCACACCACGGTCACCTGTTCACCAGGTAAAACCTGTCACAAACCGACAACGGGCACTCCTGGGTTAGAAGGAGCAATCCTGGCCGCCTCTTGGCTGAGTGCTCCCTGCAGGGAGCTTCCGGTGCAGGTGTGTCCCTCAGGCTGGACAGGAGGTGGGGAGCTCCTCCGTCCTGGCACCCCCGGGGTCTCCGGTCCCTGAGGCACGTAACGCTCAGCCCACGAACATCTCTTAAGAAACATCTCACTCAACTCCCACACATGGCTGGGGTCCAAACATGAGTGGATTCCCCCTCATACGCGGTCGTACCGCTGGACTCTCTTAAACTCGCTAGAAAGCAGCTGTGGTGTTCACAGCACCCTGTCCATGCGGAAGAAGACGGTAAAAGGACTAGTCAGGCTTCTCACTGAGCCACGAGCTGGTTTTCATGTCGACCACACGGAGGCTGTCCTGGCTCAGAGCCAAATCCGGGGTCCCCTTCTCCCCCAGCAGCACCCTACTTTCCTGTCCCATTTTTTGTTCACTCTGATTTTTTCGTCCCCATTTTTATTGTGTGATACGTATTTTGGGGGCTACCCTAAATCTTCTGGAACAGGTGAAATAGAATGAATACATGGTCAGACATCGAAACATCTGAAGAAACTCTAAGGAAAAAAAAGGCGGAATGCCACCACTTGGGACTAAAAATAGAAGACTTCTCAGGAGAGAGAAGATATTTTTGAAAAGAAAACCAACAGCCACTAGGGGTCCTGACAAGGAAAGTTGGGGGCGGGGCTGGGGCTAGAAACTAGAGACGCCCCCAGGCCCTGAAGAGAGCCCTCCCGGAGGGAAGAGCTTAGAGGCACAAAGTGGGGGGCCGCAGAAGTCAGAGCACGGCCAGGCCAGCAACTAACGTAAGGTCAGTCAACACAGTGGCTTAAAATTACGTGAAGATGAAGAAGAGTGGGAATGGGGGCGCCCCCTGCAGGGGACCAACGACAAAGACCAGGGGTTGGCAAATTTTTTCTGCAAAGGGACAGATGGCAAGTATCCGAGGTGTAGTGGGCCTGTCAGACGCTCGGCTCTGCCACCGTGGTGTGACAGTAGCTACCAACAGTTTGTACCGGGACGAGCACGGATGTGCTCTAATGAAACTTGACTTAGGAACACTGAAATCTGACTTTCACATAATCTTCACATCACTAGATACTATTTTTTATGTTTTTCCAACCATTGAAAAATGTGAAACCATCCTCAGCTCACAGGACACACAAAGCCAGGCGGTGGGTGAGATCTGGCCGCGGGCCACAGTTTGCCGACCCTAAAACAGACCAAGTGAGCCAAACCAGGCACCTACCATTTCACATCTCTCTCCTCTTTCAGGAAAACTCATCCTCACACCCGGAGGAGCAGGGACACACGGTGACCCAGGGCATGAAGAGCACCAGGCGCTTCCCCACTCAGCCCGTGTCTGCAAGGCCCGTGGGCTGGAAGAGGCGCTGGTGGAATGGCCGCCTGTGGTCTTTGAGGAACGCCAGTGGACAGGAGGTTCCAGGGGACTGGACACCCGGAAAAACCATATTCTCAGGAAGGAGCAGTAAGAAGATCATTGATCTGGACCTGAGAGCGATTTCCCACGGAGTCTGAAAGTGCACTGAGTCGGGGGCAAGCACGCAGAAAGGGGACGGTGACCGCTGGGGGCCAGCGAGCCGTGAAGGACGCACCAGATTCACGTCAGGTCTACAGTTTTCCTTACTACAAAGGCGGCACAAGCCACCATAGAAAAACGAGGCACCGCAAAGAAGCAAAAAGAAGAAAAGAACAGGAAAGTCTGGGGACAACCCCTGCAAACACCTCGGGATGTGCCTTTCCAGACCTTCAGATATGCATTTTTAAATGCAACTACACGCTGCTTATATGATTGACTACTTATAATTATGTACATCATTAAAAAAAATCCTCACCCAAGTGTATGTTTGTTGATTTTGAGAGAGAGCAGGGGGCGGGGGGAGAAAGCAAAACATCAACGCGAGAGGGAAACAGCGACTGGCAGCCTCCTGCACGCTCCCCGACCAGGAACCGAACCCGCAGCACAGGCATGTGCCCCGACCCAGAGCCAAACCCACAGCCTTCTGGGGTCCAGGAGGATGCTCCAACCAACTAAGCCACCTGGCTAGGGCACCTAAATCATTTTTTGATGCCCGAAAAGTTAAGAACATTGTACAGATGTTTCAGAATTTAACCGTTTGCCTCTGTTTTAGGCATTTAGTCCATCCTCCATCCCCTTTTTGGAAGGTTATTTTTGAAAAACAGTGCTCATCTTTGTGGAGGAATCTTTTTGCACATCGGTAATATTTTCTAGAAGAAATCCCCAGAAGCGGAAGCATGAGGGTCAATGGCGTGCTCCATGCTGTTTTGATTAGGAAGCCCAGTGGCAGAGCAAGGGGCACAGCTTTTCAAGATTTTGACACTGAGCCAGCAGAAGTTCCTCACCCACTTCTGGTGCAAGAGAAAACCACTGGCTGGACTATGTGAAATAGCTGTCACGTTTGGCAGACAATGCGTAGCGCCCCGAGAGGCTAGATGGATATGAACAGACAGGAAGAAGCCCAGCCCAACGAGGGAGGACCTTGAAGACCTGGAATAGGCTCATGGGAGGTGGTGGCCCCGGATACCGTAGGCAGCTGAGCAGCCAATCGAGATGATCATCTTCCCCAGAGGTCACAGACGACATTCCTGGGTGAGGTAGACCCTGGGCTAAATGCTCCCCTACCTCCCTCCCTTCCCTAAACATTTCCTGAGCACCTCTGGTGCTGGAGACAGAGCTACATACTCTCTTTGCTGGTTTCCCCAGCGGCTCTGAGGCACGTCTTTCCTTTTGCAGGTGTGGCACAGATGTCTTAGTGGAAGACACAGGAGAAGGGACATATTAACAGGTATGCCCTTGGGAAAACATGTAAAAGTAAATATTACTTTAATAACCATACAAATTAAATGTGAGCTGCTTTTCCAAATTCTCATTACTCTGTTTGGAAATCTACTTATCTTAGGAAGGACTGCAAACTAATCAAATATTTTCAGGAATGAACCAGAGCACACCGGGAGTCTGCACCGAGTGGCTTAGCCCCTGAAGTCTGCAGTGAGCACATGCCAGCGCCAATCGGAAGGAGAGCAGTTGGATGGTTGATTTCATTACCAGCAGAGCTCCAGCTACCACGGCATCGGGCACCGGGCAAGGGCGAGGTCCAGGGGCACACTTTGCCTTGACTGTTTTTGGAATAAACCACTGAAACTTTAACTTCACAATACCGAACGGAGCTGTGTCACTCAGTGCCAAAGACTGTTCTTACGGGGGAGGGGAGGTCTCTGCTCCCTTCCAGCCACAACGACTCGCAGGCAGGCTGCCGGTGGGTAGGCGGGCAGGCTTCCCAGCTGCACCATGGTTGCCCAATGCTGAGCTTGCAGGCCTTATGGAGCCAGCGGGTCCTGCGGGGTATTTCTGGCAGCATCACAACCAAGCAGTCCTGGACCCTGGCAGAGCAATTTGGTGCCTGCAGCCGCCAAGGAGGCCCAAGCTGCCTGCTGCCTTGGGCTGCAGCCTCAACTACCTCTGTTTGGAAGATAAAATCCAACCGACTGCCATTTACATAAATGTAACAGGAAGTTTCTGAATGGCTTCCCCTGTGTCTTGAGGCTGTTACCTCGGTATTGCTAAACTAACAGCTGAAATGAACCCAGACAACACCTCATCAAAGCCAGGGGGCGAGGAAGCAGTGGTCCAGAGGCAGACAGGCGCATTCCTGCCAAACGCGAGATTTCACTCTGTGGGCCCTTTTCTGCAGAAACGTCAACAGCTGGGAAAGCCATCAGAGAACCCAGGTAAGGGGGGCAGCCGAACACTCTGGCTGGAGAAAGATTTGCAAGCTGGAGGAAAAAAAAGTCATCTGCTTTGACTGAGCCTTCCTTCTGTGCATTCGGAACGGGGGCGCCCTGCTGGATCTCACGGACCTGTTCTGCAGCGCTCTGCCACTGAGCATCTGGGGAAACGGTCAGCTTTTCTACAAAATAGGTCATCCTTCCACACTTGTTATGTTCCTTGTCGACTCTGCTAAAAGAGCCACAGCACAAAAAGCAGCTCTCGCCGGGACGCTTTTCTTAGACACCGTGTTCCCTCCACCCTGTGGGAGTCTGGCTCCCGCAGGCAGGCCAGGGGCACGAGATCGGGGGACATCCCTGCCCCGCCCTTTCCCCAGCAGGTGTGCCACCCAGAAATGGAACCACTGGCTTTTGCTTTTACTTCCAAACCTATTAGGGAGTGATCATAACAAGAAAAACTAATACTGACACGAATTATACCACTGTTCTATTTCGTCTACTTAGTAACCTCAAGTTGCAGTTTTCAGAACAAAGATTACCTTTTAAATAACTGATTCATTATGGTACATGAACGAATGCCATGTTCCCGTGTTCAAAACGTCACCATTAAGGGCGTGCACCGGTAAGTGGCACCGATTTGCCACTTCCCCCTTAGATACAGACACCCCTGCCCGGAGGCCCAGTATAATCGGAGGCGAGTTTGTGGGTTTCCTCGGCTCTTAGCAAGTCACCTGCCCTGCCAGGCACCTAATGAATCTCAATTCTGTCATAAGGGCTGTAAGTCTCCCCTCCCTGGGTGAAGGTGAAAAGAAAAACGAGGACTGATGAAGTTCCTGCCGAGGTAACACTATCAATTTCAAGGCCGAGTTCGGAAATCACAGACTCATAGGACAGGGGGCGCGAGGGGGAGACCGCCAGTGCGACCTCTGGCCACAAACCTGGCTTTGAGAAATGAGAGGTGAGGACAGACCTGGATCCGGGAGGGCGAGTGGACCGGGCCCCAGCCCCGTGCTGCGCCCTGGTCCCCCTGGGAAACCTGCCCTGGATCTGGCAGGTGAACAATGCGGTGACTATTCTCTGGAAACCTCCCTTCAAGCTCGTGAAATCCACACATTGTTTTTCATCATTAGTTTCAAAACATGCTGAGTATTTGGCCCTCCTCTGAGTGCTGCGGTGACACAAAGGAAAGGGGAGGCCTGGTCCCTGCTGGGGACAGGCCCCTGGCAGGGAAAGCAGACAAGACAGATGCCAGCAGAGCCAGGGAGCACACGGAGAGAGGTGGTGCGGGACAGGGCCCCACGTACCTGAGATGGCATACAGGTTGGAGTGCTGGTACTCGTAGTCCGCCCGCGTGCTGTTCCTGCCCCGGAAGGTGGCAGGGAGAGTTAGAGAGATGTGCCTGAGACAGAGACAGAGGAGAGAAAGGAGGTTACAGGCTGTACGAAGCAATCCCCCAAGGCTCCGAAAGTCCCCGGTGCCACGGCGGCCCACTGCTGGGCCAGCCACGCTTCTGCACCAGGCCGCGTCCCTGCAAGGGATTCAGAAGTGTCCAGACCTCTGCAGTCACCTTTTCCACACTGGGAAGGGCATCTGAGAGAAAGAAAGGGTTTCCCTAGCCTACAGCATGCCCAGGGTGCTTCAGGGAGGTGGGCAACTGAATCCAGATCTCTGCCTGCCAGGCAAAATATACCAGCGGCGCCAGAACACTCAGGCCTTGCACATGAGCCTGGACTGGTTCTGTCGTGCCGGTTCCATCACCCATCCATCGGCTTCCATACCTTCCCTGCAGGGCCGCTGGGGGTAACAGCACAGGAAGCACTTTGTGAGCGAAGGGGGGTATGACAACCACGTGAGTCCAGGAACCTAACAACCACTGAGAATGGGAAGGGCACACTCCTCTGAACGGCTTGTCTGCATGCTCCCCCTCTGGCGGGAGCACACAGTAGGTGCTTTCCAGAGCAGCGTGACTGACCAGCATGTCTCCTCTGGCACAGGTGTTGGCGTTAGAGCCATGACGCGCACGGAGCGTGAGCACACAATCAGAGCGAATACTTTATCTGGTGTGGTCGTCAGCTGCCGTTGGCAAATGTGGAAAAGCAAGATCAAAATAATAGGAGAAATACTTAACACCCCACAGGTCTGAGGGGGAAAAAATAACAACAAAAATAGCTCCTCTTGGCATGACAGGGGGTCGGTTTGAAATCGCTCAGCAGCCTGAGCTTCAGCCACACTCCGTCACTTCCAAAAGGGAGAAAGCACTCACGACATGAAGGAAGCTTTGCATTTCACACGTTGCCTCCTTCACGGATGCATGGGTGACGACTGGAATGACCCTTGTGCACGTGGACCCCTAGGAGGGAAGGCTCTACAGTCAGGACCTGTTCCTGCAGAGAATCCATGGGTGCTGAGGGCTGTACGGCATTTGGTCTGCGGAATGAGCGCCGGTGGCTGTGCTGCCGACCAGCCCGGCTCACCAGGCTGGGGGCCTTCACTGAGCACGGACCGTGCGCTCCCCGGGGCTGCCAGGGAAGCAGCAGACAGAGCCACATGGACACGGGCCCGCACGTGTAGTGAATGCACATGATGCTAACTAAAGGTGCAGGTGAGCTCCCTGAAGGGGCTCTCAGCCACAGGGGACAGAGGTGCAGGGACAGATTTCCCTGCAACACGACATGCTCAGAGGAGAATAAAAACTGGGTGCTGAGTCAGCGTGAAAGGAAGGAATGACATATTCGGACAAAGGGGACGAAGCTTCTGGTGACACCTTCTCAGAGGAGGACAAGGGTGTTACAGGAACAAAGGGCTCATGGGGCAGTCGGGGAAAGCTGACACGCTGGGGCAGGGTTAGGGCACACTTGGGACACGAGGCTGGAAAGACAGGCCAGGGCCAGAGGAGAAAGAGATCTGGGGTTCTAGGCCCCAAGTTGAAGGTTCCCAAGCCTGCCCCGCCCATCAGGGCCCAGATGAAGGCATTCGCGTTGCCTGGGAACTTGCTAACAATACAGATTCACAGCCCCGACCCTGGGGAGCCCGGTTCAGAGGGCCTGGGGTGCAGTCCAGAAATCTATTTTTAACAAGCTCCAGCAGCGACTCTGAAGACGGGCCAGGTTTGGGAAACCTGAGAGGGCGAGGAGCAGCTGCAGAAGGGCTGTAAGCGGTTGATGAACGCCTCTGACCACAGCACTTAGTCAATGAGGCTGAGCAAACACGAGAATGAATTATTGACTGTGGCTGTGGTTGAGCAGAGCTAAAATGATGACAGGTGACCCTGCAGAGAATGCCTGCCAGGTGCCAGGCCCTGGGGTGTGCGGGTCTTGCACGTTCTCCTACGGCTCCTCACACTGCCCTACCGGTGCCAGCTGCCCGGTGTACAGGGCTCAGTGAGAAATAAAAATGTGGGGCTCGGGTTCAAACGTTATTAAGAGTTTCAAGATGGTGACAGCAGAGCATTAAGCAGGCGTGGGGCCCTTGTGAGCACGGGTCGCCGTGGGACTGGCTGGCTGCACAGCCGTGACGCTGGCTGGGGTGGGTGCCGTAACTGCACTCACTGTACCAAGGAGGGAGTTTCCAGCCTTTCCCGGGATGAACTGCTCTAGGGCTGCCACGCCGTAAGATTTCCAAGCTTTGAAAGCTCTAAAAATGTGCATTCACAGAGGCTCACGGAGGAGGTGGGGCCAAGTAGGACTTGGAGTAGAAAAGGAGGCAGCCCAGCCATGCGGTGGCCTAGTGAGCGCCTGACACTCGTCAGCATAGATCTGGGGGAGACCCAGCAGTGGCTGGACAGGCAGGGCCCTGCCTTTGCAGAGCTCACCCTGCAGCAGGGGACGTGAAAATGTCCACGAGGTCACAGGACACCTGCACACATGCAGTCACACATGGAAAGCAGGAACACTAACTGCTGTGCTGTGCAGGGCTGTGTGCAAGGTTTCCCTGGACTGAGGACAGGATCACGGTGGGGGGAGGGGAAGAGTGAGGATGGGCAGGGGAAAGGGTGCGGCAGGCGGGGAGGAGCAGAGTGCCAGGGGGCGGAGACCTCCTGAGTGGCAGGTAGAGTGGCAGGTAGGGTGGCGGAAGCCCTGGAAGGAGGCAGGGATGGCCAGAGCCTGAAGGCTGGGGAGAGGCTATGGGACCAGGCTGGAGAGGGCCACGGGGCCACAGCACTCAGGACCCTGCATAACTTCTGACTTTACCCAGAAGGGTTTGTAAGCGGGGATGTGACAAGATCCCATTTGCCATTTAAAAAGATTGCCTGCCTGTGGGAAAGTGAGAAAAAAAGATTGACATGCCCTGAGTGATGGGAATGGAGCAGCAAGTCATGACAGAGATTACCATGAGCCTGCAAGCAATTATTCAGCACCTACTGTGTACGGACCCATAGCAAGTCCTGCCAAAATGACCTGCTGCAACCCTCTAAGATGAGTGAACAGTCTGGGGTAATTCTACGGCACGTGGGACTCAAAGAAGTATACACAGAGAAGTCCAGGTGCCTGGCTGCTTCCGCTGCCCCGGCCCAGTGTGGCCTGAGCTTCCTGGCCTCTCCAGGCCATCAGATTTTGCCTGGCGGTCCCCACCCTGCAGCCCGCCTCCCTTGGCCTGGTTCTTTTTCTTCCTTGCAGACGGCCCTTTCTGGCTCCTCCTCCAACCTTTTAGAGGCTGCTCTTCTCAAGGGTTCTGGTTTAGCTCCCTTCTCACTCCATCCACACACTTACTTGGACGACCGAATCCACACTCATACCCTGGTCTCTGCTGTGTCACACACCACCCAACTCTCCAGACTCTGCCTCCGGTCACTGCCCATTGCTCCCTCGTCTGGCTCATGCACTCACACCCTCCAACCTCAGTGGCTGCTTTTTGTCCTTCCTCACTCTCGTCCCTGCCCCAGGGCCTTTGCATTTGCCGTTCCCACTGCCTGAAACATTCTTCCCCCAGCTCCCAGAAGCTGGCTCCCCGTCCTCGGCCAGGCCACCCCCCGAGGAAGTGCCTGGCCTTGTCGCTCTCTCACAGGTCACTCTCCTTCCTGCAGAGCCCTCCCCAGTCCAGAGGACTGTCTCATTTGTCTACAGGTCTCCAGAGCATGGTCTGCCTTCTGCTTTCTCTTTCCATGTCCCCAGGGCCTGGAACAGTGCCCCTCCACACCGTGGGCACTTCCAAAAATGTTAGGGAAACCCTGTACTGTCTGTCACCTAACACTTGTTAAGTGAGTGAACACATCTGATTCTTATAATCGGAGATATTCTCGGGAAACTTCAGGAAGGCTTCACACTTATCTCCTTCTCGCCACTGGAACTGGGCTGGTTAACGGTTTGGAAAATGCAATTATTTTTGATTCATGGATATTTTTACACAAACAGTAAATATATTCATCACGGCATTGCTTATAAAACCAAAAACTGGAATAAAATGAAGGATCAAATAATCGAGGACTGGTTAAAGATCACGGTACAACTGTCTGGTAAGATATTTTACGCTCATTTAAAATATTTTAGCGGACGATAATGGCAGAACCCAGGCCTATCACCACAGCGCCTAATGAGAAAAGATACGTTGTAAAATCCTCATTTTTACACTGGGAATTCTGACTGCTAGCCCAGTACGCTTTAGCTTCCTTCCCGTAACGTGACCGTCTACTCAGGTGAAAAGAACACCCCGTTCACGGCGCGGGGGAAGGGGAAGCCTCCAGGAAGCCGGCTCCGTCCCACATGGCACCTGGAGACCTCCTGGCACCACCCCCAACAGGTCCTGGACCAATGCAATAAGGGACTGACCACCAGAGGCCAACAGTTTCTGCCACTTGACTCAAATGATGAATTATTATCCTGAAATCCGTGGGGTGACGGGAGAATTCTCACCAGGACAACCCCTAGATGCTCAGGGCACTTGACCGAGCTATCCTCTCGGTCCCCCACCCATGGAGCTGCCCAGAGGAGACAGGGCGCACCCTGCTGAGTGATCACCTCTCTCCGCGGGAGGGACGGGCTGTCCTGTAGCCAATCCCACAAGCTGCCAACAATGGCTCTGGCTAAATAGATGCTGAGGGGAATTTCATTTTTTCCTCCAAGTCAGGCTAGGCACCCGATTCAATTAACATGGCCACCGCGCGGCAGACAGCTCCATGCAGAAGCCCTTTAGTTACAGAACACATTTTATTATGTGACAATAGTTGCCAGCACGATTTATTTCCTTTGATGGGATTCTGCTTTTTCCCTGTTAATTTAAATCTGTATTTTCTCGTGCTGATTCCAGGTCTGTGTGAATTTTTAAAATGTGACCATTAATCTTCCGGACCCGGTGGCCACATATGACGAAGACGGTGCTGGCCCGGCCCTGGCAACGCCTGCTGTCTCTTCAGCTGGCAGAGGGGGGCGTCGAGGCCCACCCATGGTTAGAGGCGGGTGTCACTTTGATCTCCCACCCTGCGCGCGCATGCGCGCGCGCGCACACACACACACACACACACACACGCAACCCAAACTCTGAGACCTCAGATCACAGCTCCCATTCAGTTTCTCGGGGCTGACGGCTCTGCTAGACCACCTCCCGGGGCAGGGGTTTTCTGTGTGTGTCCCAGGGACCCCCGAGGGCTCCCAAGACTCTTGCTGGGAGACCAGAAGGCCACAACTATTTTTATAACAACACTAAGACGTCACCTGCCCTTTTCATTCTTATCCTCTCACAGGCAGATGGAAGAATTTTCCAGAATTCTACGCGACAAGATGAGGTCCTTGCTCTGATGTCTGCTTGTGTATTCTCGTGTTTTCCATTTTTTGTTTTAATTTCTAATAAGACAAATGTAGATAAACATAACCTGCACAAAGAAAACCTCTTTGGAATCCTTGATTTTTGAGAACACAAATGTCCTAGACCAAAAAGTTCGAAGGCCACCGTTCTAGGACAATGTGTTACGTGTAACTCTGCAAAAGACTGAATTGGGAGTTCTAAGACATTTGAGGGTTTTCTTTGACCTACTGTCCATTTGCCTGAACCCGCGCAAGGACCAATGGCACAGCTATAAAATGTGTGTCCGCACACAGGAAGGAAAAAAGACCAGAGTGAGAATAAAAAAAATATCAAATGACCTAAGAGATTCATGGGCTATTCCAGAGAAGAGGAAAGGGAAGGGGCGAAACGATTATGTCCAGAGGCCCAGGGTTTGATACTTTCTGTGTAAATTCGTCCCAGCTGAGAGAAAAAGCACCGTGTGGCAGGAGAGGAGCCAGATGCACCCTCTAGGACGGACGTGGCCCTGACTCTGGATCATGATGTTCCTGGGACACAGCCTCCTCGGTTCCCCACCAGCCGGTGGCTGCCTCTTCTTCGTGGCAGCGATGGGCCCCTTAGAGAGCACACCTGTCTTCACGAGACAAAGTGAGCACAAATGGCAGGCTCGCTGTTTAGATAGCGTGTCCCCCAGGTAATGGAGAATTACAAAAAAATCAATAGTTGAAACTATTGAAAAGATTGAAAAAATTTAAATGAGGAGGAAGTGGCACATGCCCTCAAAAGAAACCAGGTCCCTATGCTTCGGATGGCCAGTGATGGCCCCAGCAGCCTCTTGTCACCGAGGTTCTGCAAAAAACGAACGAGATGAGAGAAAGGTAACAAAGACTCAGAAGATCGCCTACCGAAGTACGACTGCCCAAGTGAGGTGGGGGGAGGGGAAGGGTGACTCCGGTCTAGAAATAGGTACCCTCGGGAAGGTGTGTAAAACATGTCACAGGGCAAGATGAAAGAGCATCACCTCTGGGGAAAACATGTTCTGTAGGACACAGAAAAAGTTACCTGCATTAGAAAGAACGCAGAAATAAAATTCTAAAAAACTGAATTAGTAACATAGTAGATGAGCCCCCAGAGATGTTCCAGAATGCAAAGAACACAGAAATGATAACAATGATGAAGAGTATGGAGAAAAAAGACCTAAATATTCTAGGTGCTAGAAAGAGATCAGAACCATTAAGATAAGTAACAATAAAAAAAAAAAAAGTTTAAAATGTCCCTAATTAAAAATAAAACCGAATATATAGAAGCTGATAGGGCTTTCAGCGTTCCGAGCAAAATCAATACAGCGACTCACACTAAATCAATCCTGACTTCAAGACTTAACGTACAGTCCCCAGTAACAAAGCCGGCGTGGCACTGGCGGGGGGGGCGGGGGGGGGCGCTCAATCGATGAAACAAGCCAGGGACTCCGAACAGGGAGCCACAGATATATGGTCGATGGAACTGCAATGAAGGCACCAAGATAATTCCATAATCTTTTCAGTAAAGGAGGCTGGGACAACTGGAGAGACGCATGCTAAAAAACTTAAAACATTAAAAAAAAAACCCTCGATGCTTACCTCACACCATACATACACACAAACAGAAAAAGGGATCCGAGAGATTTGTGGGGCTATTTCAGAAAAGAGAAAAGGGAAGGAGCGAATTATTAAGTCCGGAAGGCTTAGGGTTTGACACTCTTTGTTTAAATGCATTTCGATTGGACAGGGATAGCGTGACGTTTTCTCGAAGAAAACTCGGGAGATGATCTTTGTGACCTTAGGTTTGGCGAAGATTTCTTAACTGGGACACAAAACACAAATTACACAAGCTCATCAAATTATACTTTAAATATGTGCAGTTTATCATACATGGAGTATACCTGAGTGAATATTTTCCTCGTCTAAAAAAGTGTTTTTAAAAACCCTAAATAAAGAAGCCAGCAGGCGCACAGTATTGCAGAGAAGGCGAGGGGACAGAGCCACCATGAGATGGGACCTTGCCACAGTGACGTAGACTTTTCCTCCACTGGACTAACTGCCTGCACTGGGGACAGCGGGGCCACCGAAGGTGGACAGGAAAGGAAGTCGTGAATCGGAAAGGTCTCACTCCTTGCAGTTGTCTTCCATATGTCAAGATGACCGGAAAGATCATGTGTGTCCTCTTCTCTAAAAGAAATACGTTTAACAGGCTCCAGATGACTCAGAATTAAGACTTCAGAACGGGGAGGTGACGGGACAAGAGGACTGGCACTCACTCTTTCCCTCTGGAACCTAGCCTGATGACATAACGACAAAATAACCTTGGCTGACACTGGGGCAGCATTTACCCCCCACCTCCACGCAGCATGCACTCCTCACCTGGATCCTGCAGGGAGGCGCTGACACCATCTCCCCTGACGGGGGTTCTCAGAAAGGGTCAGCAGCTTGCCTGAGGGGGCACAGCTTAGATCTGTACCCCAATGGGGAAAATAACAAAATTTAGCCCTGGAGCATGATGCTCTACTCAGAACCTGGAAATAACATTATGCCTGACTCACAATATCTTGCAAACATATAATGATGTTTACAGGTTTTCTGGGTGGGACTGAAGGAGGGGGCTTATGACGTGATTCTGAGTGAGGAACTCGGGACGCAGGCTGTGCGGGGAGAGTGATGTGGGCAGGAGAGGCAGGAATCAGATCCTCGGCCAGTGCACGCTCTGATCCTATTCAGAGCATGGGTGGGTGAAATCTCCATACAATACTAAGCTAGGGCAGAGCTGGAGAAAGAATGACCAGACATTTTTATAGCAACATGGCCAAATCTCAAAGAACAGCTGTCAGGTCAAGAAAGAAAAAACAAACAAACAAACCCCCAAACCAAGTTGCAGAATGACATACAGGATTTAAATGCCACACAAACAATACATTCCCGTGGTTACACATAACCATACCGGCCACAGTATAAAAAAGGACCCGAAGGCTCAGCCGCCCCGCAGCGGTGTCCCTGTGCTGTCCCCATGCTGAAGGTGGGCCGGGGACTGGGAGTGGTGCTCCCGGTGTGGCCAGCAGGTCTCTGAGACGACCACGGGAATTTCCCACCCCTACGCTTTCATACTGTTGCTGTGTTCATTTTCTCTCAATGAGAACTTATTTTCCTATGTATCAGGAACACGGCAATACCAGGAGGAGAAGTCTCCAAGTTGTTGGGAGCGTCAGAAGAGCTGGTACAGGAAAGCGTCCAGCTCTTGGTGCGAAAGGGACATCTTGTTTTCTAGATAAACGTGTCTGCTGGTGGACAAGGACCAGCGGTGATGTGCAAAGGAAGGTCACAGAACGGGGTTGGGGGCAGGAAGATGCAAAAGGCACAATGACGGAGTTAGGCAGTCACGGGGGGAAAGAGCACAGCAAACAGCTAAACGAAACTCCACTCCATTCCTGCAAAACACCACTGGGAAGAAGTCATCTGTGACACACAGCTTCTGTGCCAGGTGTAAGGACGTGCTTAATGAGTGCCATTTAATGAAGAAAAAGGCTCTTATAAAACACCTGGCACAAGCAGGGTGAGGGAGTCACGGGCCAGGGGCCTCTGCTACACCTGCTGGCATTTTAATAAGCACCTTCTCCAGCCTTGGCTCTCCGAGGCTGGTCAGCGGTGTCAGAATGAGGTCCCTGACCATCGCCCACACTCGCTGACAGTTTAGGGAAGCTTATTTCTCAAGGACCATATGCTCAGGTACTGAGGCACCCTGGAAGGTAATTAAAACGAATCATTTTCCGCTGGAAGGGCCTGACTAGCACCCTCCTCAAAGACTTCGCAGCCAGGGCCCTGCACCTCCCCACTGAGACTGAGTTAGGGTTCAGATCTCTGAAGACCGGGAGATGGGAGAAAATCTTGCCATTTTTGACTCATAACTTGGATCTTCTGAAACAGAAGCTCAGTGACTGTGATGACTCTGGGCCCGAAGATATTTTTAGGTGTGGCCATTTTTCTTTTTTCTCTGATTTTGGAGCCGACCTCAGACAGAAATCTCTGTGTGCCAAAGGTTGCTATCATTTCTCAGGGTGTGACGAGGTTTTTGTTTGTTTGTTTTGTAGTCAGCACGGGCAAAATCAAGTGAGGTTTTGTAAAACCTGAAACATACCTATTTCCTCGACAATGACAGGCAATAGCTCATACACTTTCTGAGCCCAGTCCTGAAACTGAAGTTGCCCAATGAAACGAGGCCCTTGGAGGGGAGACAGACCGCGGTGCCAACAGGCACGCGAGGCTGCGACTGGCTCGGTCCCCCGGTTTTTCATGGGGCTCCTGCTGTGTGCCGAGTACTGTGCTGGCACTGAGGTGGTTTTAAAAATGCCGAACGATAAATGTGTTATTAGTGAGGGAAGGAGCCAACTGAAAAGGCTACCCAGACTATGATTTCAACTACATGATATTCTGGAAAAGGCAAAACTGCAGAGACAGGGAAAAGATCAGTGGTTGCCCGAGGTGGGTGAGGAAGAAGACGAGTAGGCAGAACCCAGGAAATCTGGGGGGCAGTGACAATGCTCTTCACGATACTGTAGTGATGGACACACTCCGTTGTGCATTTGTCTAAACCCACAGAGCGCACATCACCAAGTGTGAACCAAGGGCAAACTGTGGGCTTTGGGTGATTGTGATGTGTCAGTGCAGGCTCATCCCTGATTTAAAAAAAGAAAAAAGTACCTTCTGCTGATTGGGGTTGAGAATGGGGCCAGGGGTATGTGCGAAATCTCTGTACCTTCTTCCTCTCAATTTTGATATAAACCTAAAACTTCTCTAAGAGAATAAAACATGTAAACAAACAAACAAAAAAACCCCGGAAGAACATAAAAGCAAAAACAAAAAACAAATGAGACACGTATCTTTCCCCCTTTAGGGAAGTAAATTGAAACATAAACATCGATCCCCTAAACTATAAAGTAAAAAGCTCTAAATATCAGAAGTTATGCAAACAAAAGACTGCAAGGTTACACGCTTTAATTTTAGGGCAACAACGGCAATAAACAAAAGGAAAGAACACGCATCTGTTGAGCACAGACCACGCACACCAGACGCTCCACTGGGCCCTGTGACGTGTCCACAGACAGGTGAGCTGTGGTCCCACCTGCCAGGAGGAAAGAATGGAGCAGGGAGCAAAGGGCTGAGCAGTGAGACAGCAACTCGAGAGTCAGACAGACCTAAGGGCCGGCACAAGGAACGATACAGGCAACGAGGGCTTCTGGAGTCAGAAAGGAGAGTGACTTCTGACTCCGATGGCCGGGGGTGACTTTCTGACGGAAGGCACCAAGGGCTCTGCTCCCATGGCCACCCATGAGCACGGCAGTTCCCACTTCCTGGGCGTGCGCACTGTTCTTCCGATTTACCCTTCCCCCCACCTTCACAAGCCAGCAGAGTGAGCTTTATTCTACAGACGGGTGGGGAAAGGGGACTCAGAGAGGCTAAGAAACGTGCGTGCCCAAGGCCACGAAGCTAAGGAGACAGGCTGAGCTTGGGTTTGGGTGCGGGCCTGTCCATAACGCGTGTCACTCTGCCCAGACAACGCAGGCACAAAGAAAGTACAGATGCGGACTCGTTCACCTTCCATTCAAACAACCCATCGGCCACGATCAATATAAGTTCAGCCGACCAACCTGGCTGCATAATGAGTTTTCCTCATGGGCAACGCGGATGCGGACACGCACACGCACACGCACATGCCCCCCGACGGACCACTCTGCCCGGGACAACTGAGGAAATCGCAATTCCAAACTCCCCGAGTTAAGTGTGTGCGGCGCAGCGGCATATGGCAAATCAATTACTAGTTTAAATCTTGAAACAAAAACATGGCAAGTACGGCGCAGCAATAATCAAGAACAACGGTTTGGCTTAGATTACAGTGAGCCGCCAGAGTTTTGAATACAATAAATCATCATTCCAGGCAATGGGAAGCCATATTGACACTTACTCCTAATTTGAATATTTAATTAGGGTGAAGTTCTTCATCAAATTATCGCAGAACTGGGAGAAAGCCTGGAAGACTCACACAATTACTACCTTAACCCCTTGCCAGCTGCTCACCTGTGAGCACAGCGATTCTTGTCCCCACTTTGCGGGGAGGAGCACCTGTGCCCACAGGCCGACCTGCGGCCCTGGGAGCGGAGTGCCGGGGACCGAAGCTGCCACTGGGGTGGAAAGGCGCCCACGGGTGGCAACATAAAGTTCTGAGGCATGCACTGCTCTGAAGTGAGCTCTGGACAGAGAGCACGTGCACAGGCGCCCGCTGTGTGCCCAGCGAGGCACTTCCTCATGTGTCGTGTCCCGCCCGCCTCCAGCTCTCACAACAATCCTGCAAAGAAGGGATTCTCACCCGCACTTTACAGAAGGGGAAACGGGGGCTCAGTGGAGGGATGTATCTTGCTCGAGGTAACAGTGATGGTGAGGTATAAAGCTGGCCAAGTTACTCATCTCACACACACCCTTGTGCTCACCAAAAATAATGACAAGGAGAACACTTAAAGGTCAGCAAAAACACATCCAAAGCTGTATTTTGGATCTTCGGCCTTGTGCAAACAAACGGCAGGGACAGGCAACCAAATGCAGGCCTGCTCAACCAACACCGTAAAATGTAACTTTCAGGCTCAAAATGCACCACCACCAAGCTCCCCTGGTGGGGGGTGGGTGAGGTGAGAGGCAGCAGGCTCAGGGACACACGCAGCCACCCTGAGACCAGGTGCGGCCTGGGCGGGAGCCCCACTGGTGTCCGAGGGGCAAGACATGCCAGTAACAGGACGAGAAAATGTGAATTTAGTTTTCTCCTTTCCAAATGGTAACAGCTCAACAGTAGCATTTATAACTACATAACAGTTTCGATAAGATTTCCTTAAAGCCCTCTTTCTCACTGTGAAGAGTCTTACTGACATTTCATGGATGCCATGCGGTTTCTGCGTGACCGAAAAGAGCACATTTTCCCTCACAATGTCACAATGTCCCCCAAGGACCGGAGGCTGGCTTTGCACGCTGCACGTGGCCATGGTGGGCCTAAAGACCTTTCTGCTCTCCGATGCCACTGAGGTGCTGAGAACGAGGGACATCCCGACAGTTTCAGATTAGCAATTTTCTCTCAAAAGCTTGAGATGGGTTCAATTACCCTCTTGGGAAAACCGTCGACGCCCCATTTGCCATGGCTACTTTCAGCAGGAAGCTGATGCCTGGACAGAGGGACACAGCAGCCCACGCAGCCCGGGCTCAGCCCCCCTGCCTGTGCCGGGTTGGCAGAGGGAGACCCCGGATCCGTCAGCCGCGCTCCGCGCCTGCTCGTTGCGGAAGCAAGTGGCACCAGGAACTTCGAAACTTTTCCTTTGTATGTTACATTAATCCATATAAGAAAATCTCTTTTAATGAGGAGTGATGTAGTTACAAACTCTCCAGAGCCATAATTAGAGCAAACTAATTGAAGTTGTGTTTTGACACACTTTCCAAATTCACGGGAGCCGGATGACATATTCACAACACCGCCGCCGCACAACCATGGCGACGACAAAATCATTAGGCTAATAACGCTTATTTGCATTCTTATCATGCCGGCAGCTCTCCCTTTAATACTGTTTCTACGATTGCTCCTTTGCTGTAAGTTTCCGCGGAAAGATATTAACGGTAATTATTAGTACTTTAGTGGAATTTTAATGTTAAAAAATAACCACCTACATGAACATATACCCTGAATGCTGACTCTTTTTCTTAACCACCATCAGCAGGTTTGGGGGTCCTTCCCGGGTGCCCGCCGCCAGCCTGAGGGTGCCGACAGGACTCCAGCTTCCTTTAGGACAGTGGCTCAGAGCCCGCACCCAAGGGACGCTGGACTTGGGGGGTTTCTGAACTATTCTGTCTCAAATGTTTGACAAGAAAAAAAAATGTTTTTTTAAGTACATTAAAATGAAACAGTTAAGGAGAAATTTTTTCCAAGCAGTTAAAAAAAATCAACAGTTTACAACAGGGCCTTTTTGGTAATAACGCTAACAAGCTCCAGGAGGACGGGCTGCAGCCGCCCCGTGGCTCCTCTCTCAGTGATTAAAGACAGACTCGGAATAACGAGAACGTGAGGAAGGCCGGCGGGGTGGGGCGGTCCTGATCTGTCCCCACAGAGGTCCCGTTTGCCACCAAGAAGACCAAGTTTTTGGATGCTTGACTCCGACCCTCACACCCAGAGAGGAAGACTCGACAGTTCTAAATAATGGTTATTAATGACTCCCTCCTCTGAAGTGACAAATTATGTCTGAAACTCAGACTGGAAGAGGAGTGAAGAGTGAACAGAACGTGACAGGAAATGCCAGTGGGCACACAGCTCCCGCTCACTCTGTGAGAGAGAAGGGCAGGACCCAGGAAAACAATCAGGGTCAAGGGCGGTGACCACAGCCACTGCTCCCCCAGGGAGATCCCAGCAGCAGCTTGCCCAGGTTGGCGACCAAGGGCAGTAAAAACGCCCTGGGCTCGCCTTGCAGCGGGCAGGTGTAAATGCTGGGTGCACAGTGTTGGGGTGCTCAGGCCAGGCCCAGCTCTGCCTCTCCCCATGTGCTCAGCCTCAAGTCACTTCCCAGGGTCCCCCACTGGACTCATGAGATGAAGCTTCTACAAATATTTTGGGATCAAAAAACAAAAAACAACCACATAATTTCCCATTGATAATTCAGGAGAAAATGGGGGCAAGTGATTGCTTTGTCTCCACTAAAAATGCACACTGGTGTTGAATTCCAAGTACCCACGTTTCAGGATGGATGTTTCCTATCAACCCGGGAAGATCCGACTGAGTGAAGAAAACGCTTCGTTAGAAAAATGCCGGGGACTGTGCTCCATTAAAGCTCGGGAGTTTCTGGTTGCTTAAATTACCATCCTTGTACCAATATGCTGTTTTTCAAGACGCTGGTTACTTAAAAGAAAAAGAAAAGGAAACTAACTTTCATGGCCGCAGCAACACTCCAGATCGTGGTATTTACTCACCACATTTAAGCTTTATTGCACTTGAACCCGGTAACGGCAACACACCTACCTTCCATATAAAAGGAACGAAGAAAAAAGCGGAGGCTGGGGCCGCGGGCACTGCACTTCCATTCCAGATGAGCTGGCCTAGTCTTATAAACCGAAATATTTAAAGAGTCTGTAAACCCCACTGACCCTACTTTTAAAAACAAGGAACATATGGGCACAGCTAGCTTTTCATCTTCTTCCAGCCTACTAAAATATCCGCTTTTCCCCCATCCAAGAGGGGTGAGGCTGCCAAGCTCGGATTCATAAAAGGCCACGTGCGTGAGCGTGCGGGCCGGCGGTGAACGCCCAGACGCAAAACAGCAGAGCCTACCCAGGAACCAATCCGAGGCAACGCTCTCCTCCTTGCCCACCCCCAAAGGCTGGGGAAGACCATTTGTTCAGCAAAGCACAGCAATGACTGACAGGTGAAGTGCGGGCAGTCTGGAATGGTTCACGCCCACGTTTGGTGCACCCACCGGGCACCGCATGTACGGAGGCAGAGAGACCCCAGATTCAGGAAGCCCCGGGGCTCCCTGACGGCGGGGAGGATGCGGCGGAGGGACCTGGGCTCCCGTCCTGGCCCCGCTACATCCCGACGCTCTGCCCTTGGGGGAGTCAGCCTCCACCCCTCTGGGCTTCCGTCGCCCCAGCTGTTGCGATGGGAACACTGCGGCGCACCACACTGCCTGGTTATGAGGGTGAAAACGTACGCGAAATGTTTACATGATGCCTGGCACGAGATGCTCAAAAGACTGCAGCTGAAATAATGATGAGGGTGGTGATAACTGTATTTATTCTCACAATAAGTATTAATGTTATTATTCAACTGGAAATAAAACATCTGCTGCTCAAGTTCAACGCTGCCCTCCCCACGGGCAGAAGCCCGACCCAAATAAATCCACAGGGCCTTTGAAAAGTTACAGCAAGCAAAGAATTTTGTTAAATATCCAAATTAATAATTGAAACCCTGCCTTGAAATAGAACAGCATGGGGGGGGGCGCAGTGGTGGGTGGTAAAGTCGCAGGAAACATCACTTGTTTAACACCCATTTCTACTTTGTTCGGCGGCTGGATCCACACTGAGAGACCCGGGTGAAATATTCCACAGAGCTACCTGCAAATAGACTGTCAGCTTCCACTCTGATAAAAGGTAAAATATCCTCCTCTAAATGGTCTGGCTCACAAAACCGACCCTGAAGTGAACTGATAAATCTGTTCTGACACACAGAGAACTATTTTCATAATCCTGAAAAAGGTCTTTCTCCGAACCCCGGAGCGCAACCCACTGCACGCAGAGCTCCCGGGCCCTGGGACCGGCATGGGAGGAGGTCGCTCCGCGTTCACAACCAGGCTCTTCAGCAAAAGGAGGCCCAAGCAGCCCCCAGAGCCACCCCCCAAGTCAGACTCTCGTAAAGCCGCAAACGTTGCAGAGATGCCACATTTACGAGCAGCAAAAGTCTCCTCGCAATGCGAGGCGTGAGGGCAGGAGCCGAGCAGGCCGCGCAGAGGTGGGAGTGGAGCTATATTGACGAACAGTCCATTCTTCATTAAACAGAAGCTCTGACTTCCCAAGAAGCCACATTAAAAATTAATATCAAAAAGTGTATTGCTCAGCCTAAACTCATCACTCATATCTAACAATACCAAACTGCGTTCTAATGAAATTTTGCCTTCACAATCACCCTGACGCCAAAACGCAGTTTGATCCGGCTGCACAGGCAGCTGCCGCCCCGTGACACGGGCGTTTGAGGGAGGCTCAAGCGACTGCACTCCGCCAATCACCGGCACAAACCAAACCGCCTGTGACCTTGCTTAATCCTGGCCTTGGAAGCCCTTCGAGGACTGGGACCCCACCGTGCACGCCTGCGCGTTCTCCTCGGTCGGTCGTCCGCCACAGTTCGGGTGGACCGGTCCCTAGCCAGCATTCGCATGCCTCCCTAGAAGACTGGGAAGCAGGCAGCTTCGGTGGCTCCGACCAGGGGAACCCTGGAAGAGGGGGAGCTGCCCCGCCCACACGTGGGACTGGAGAAAGTCCTCCTTTCCCCGCTGCTGCTGGGTGCGAGCCTGGAGAGGTGGCACGTGAAGGCGGCGGGGACACTGCACTTGGGTGACTGCCCCAGCCACTAGCCCCATGCTCAGCTCCCTGATGAAGTGATTTGCACCCAGCGAGGACCCTGTGACCGTCTGTCATCCAAAGGCAGCTCACCTGCCCCGGTTCAAATCCTAGCTCTGACACTCAGTGGTGTGCCCCTGGGAAAGGAGTTCAACCTCCCTGATCTCCGTTTCCTCCTCTTAAAATGGAAGTGACAATAGTGCTTGACCCAAAGAGCTGTTATTAGAATTAAATGAGTTATTATTTATACAGCACTTGGAAGTGTGTCTGACAGCTAGGAAATGCAACAGAGGATGGATGGACAGATGGAAGAAGAGGTGAAAGGAGGGATGGATAAATACATGACACCTGGCATCTGAGTCAGATCACTTTATACATTCGACAATTGTTTCCTGAGTGCCTACCATGTGTCAGGCACCTGGAACTCAAGGTCCCAACCGTTTTGGTGCCACACGTTTCGCTGACTGCATACTTTGCGTACAAGCGAGGTGACCCAGTTGGAAGTACGCTACATTCTGACACACCGTGATGCAGTGTTACTGTCGCCGTTCCTTCCGTGTGACTGCCCTTCTCTGAGGCTCCACAGGAGAAAAAGGAGCGTGAGAATCCCTGTCCTCAGCAAGCAGCCAATCCAGTCACTAGACCAACCACAGACACACAGCGCACAGGGGACCTGGACTGCTTCACTGTCTGAGCAAGGCAGGAGGGGGCGAGCAGCAGGGGCCAGGCTTCCGGAAGAAGTGAGGCCTACACCAGGTGTGGAGGTGGACAGGGCCCACCTTGGCATTCAGGTGGGCAGGGGCCGGCACGAGGCGAGGCACACAGCACTGGCCACATCCTTCTGGAATGAGGATGACGTGCTCAGGGGACAAGAGGGGACTCGCCTGGCTGACAAAGTGAGGCGATGTGGGAGACGCGTCGGACAACAGGAAGCCAGGGTCCTATACAGAAAAAGAACATGTGTGTGTCTGAAACCCCAACAGGATGGCAGGACTCCTGGGGCTTTAAAGTTACAGGCAAAGAACACAGATGTGGGCTGAGTGATACCCGAGCCCCTGGAGCCCAGCATCTAAGCTGACTAAATCCATATTCAGGCCCCATCCTCCAGAGGGCTCTTTGCTGAGGCACCTGGCTGTGGGTGCTTTGACTGGAGTCTGAGAGGGAGCATTTCAGAGTGAAGACCATTAGAACGCACAATGCCTGCTGGTGCCCCCTGTGGGGGAAACACTGGGCTATGGTCTTTATCTTACAAGGGGTGTCACATTGAGGAAGGACATGAAAATGTGTGTCCCATCTGCAGTCAGACCAAGAGATAAGTGTGTGGTTTTAGTGTGAAGAAAAGGCAGGAGAATTATTCCAAGTGAAGCCAGACCCAGCTGTGCCTGGACACACCCTGGAGACGTCCAAGGTTCCTAGGCCCTCCTTTAAGGGGGGGGAGAAGGGGCAGAGCGCCCCCTCCCCCTTGCTCCTCCACCCCGAAACCATTTCTTGCTCCCATGAAAGCGGAGCTCACAGGTCCAAGTCATTATTTGTTTACTGTTAGGGAAAAACAACCATCAGCATCAGCCCTGGGCCTTGCCTTCTAATTTTACCTTGATTCGGGACAGAACCAGCCCTTCTCGGAAATGACGCACCTTTCAGCAGAGGACAGCTTTCAGCTCTAAAATACAATTCCCTCCGATCCTCTGGGCTGAGCCTTCTCCTGTGAAACCTATGGTGGGGGTGGGGGTGGGGGGGCGGACTGCCAGGTCTTCTCGTAGGTAAATGACACCTGTGACAAACCTCCTGCCACTCAGGATGGGCAGTGTCCCCTCGATGGGAAAACGGGGACTCAGCCTCCCTGATCTGTGCCACTCTGGTCTCTCGTTCAAGCCCTGCAACAACAGCAGGTGACAGATGTCACCTGTGGTACAAAGACCATCTTATATCTGAACAGTGACAGAGGGCGGCCTGAGGATTTCAGGGCGTCAGCTTGGACAACAGGACTCCAGCCGGTGAGCAAGGGCTCTGTGCCGTCGCCAGCTTATTCTGCAGGTTGACCCAGTGGCAGAGTCAATCCCACATCACGGGAAGGTGGGGTCGGTGAGGCCAGGACGGAGCACGGAGGCTCACGGGCTTCGGTGTGACGGGGACAAGCTGGGCGTGCATGGCCTAAATTCTAGAGCGCAGCCTGGTTTTTCCTCTCTGTTAGGAAGTGCCATTAACCTTTTGGATGACAGCCCTGGGACTGGAATGACGGAACAATTTTTGAGGTCAGCAAGGATCTGTGCTCTCAAAGCCTGACATCGACATGCAAAAGTTGTGACTGAATCCCGGTGTCCCTGAAAGGAAGACTAAATGCATGTGACAGGTCTTCTGCAATCAAAATGCCCCATTTCCCAGAGTATCTGTCACAGATTGATAACATCCACGCAAAAAGTTAAGTACAATTATGTCTGTCACTGAGAAACATACTTCGGAACCTGTGACTGACATCTTGCTGGAAGCTGACAAATCACTGGAAGATTATGGAACAACGCGGAGCGGTGCTGCGCACCCTGCGAGGGAAGCGCCCTGACCGACTCCTGGGAGAGGCTCCCGGGGGCCCCCACCGCACAGGTGCAGGCTGCTGTGCAGGACTCGACAGCTGGGAAAGGAGCGGTGTGCTCTGTGGCTCTGGGAGGGCAGGTGACAGTCTCTCCCAGGGGAGGGGCAATGTCGGTGGAGGGTCACAGGACGTGCCCACAGCCCCAGGTGGGACCTGAGGTGGGACACGGGCGCTGGGACCGAGGAAGGCCATGGCTGTGAGATGGGGGAGCAGAGTTCAGGGGCAGGCTCCCACTGCTCCGCACACTCCCGCCTCCTGGAGTTCCCGGGAGTCACCCTTGGCAAGGCGTCTGCAGCCCTAACCCGCGGGCCTCCTGAATCCGAACTTCTGAGGGTGGGGACAGGGACGACAACACGTTCCTTCAAGTCTGAAAGACCCAAATGCTGTGTGACTTGCCGGCAGCTGGGAGTGCGGGACCTCTCAGGTTGGCTTCTTCAAGGCCGTGGCTTTTTACTCTGGGGAAGTTTTCTTATTCATTTTTTAAATTGTTAAGCCCACATCTACCTCCTTATAACTTCAGCCCAGCTGATCTGATTTTGCCTTGGGGGCTTCCAATGACCCATCCCCACCTGCAAACACTATTTAAGCCTCCTACTCAGTTGCTGGAATTGGGCAACTTTTACAAGGTGGCACGTGGCAGTGGACGTGACCCTTTCGATAGAGCTCACAGGTGTGGGACACCGCCTGAGGGGATGCGTCCCACTGCGCACACCAGTCTGCACCCCACACAACCCACACTCGCGCCCGGTCGTCTCACACAAACCAGCGCTGAAGTGTCCTCACTCTGGATTTTGTGCAGCTGACGGCCTGAGCCTCCGGAGGCCCTGCCCCTTGCTGCACCTCTCATCTCCTGTCTCCCGCAGGGCATTCCAGCTGAGGAGGAGCCGGGGTGGATCGATTCTGTCGCTCAGAACTCCAGAGCTCCCTACCGACGGTGTGTCATCTGCAAATTTGATAAGCACGCTTCTGATGTCTTTATCAAGCCACTGGTTCTACAGTGGAGCAGGCTGGGGGACATCTACTTCACACACGTCCCACCAGGGGCCCCCGCCAGGACAACGCAGGTCACCTGTTCATCCACGGGGCTACCGGCACTCCGTCACTTATGACTCCGCCTGCCTCCCAGGACTTTTCCAAACCTTGGCAGTGGCAGCGCCAGAACCTTCCCTACCCAGCAGAATCATCTGTGAGACCCGGTGTGTGAGAGAGGAGTGAAAGGCCGATCTGGTTGAAGCTGGAAGGTGCTTCCTGTATCTGCACCCTGATCCAAGGCAGAGGCACAGAAGAGAATCAGAAAAGGCTGCACCAGGCCTGGCCGGTGTGGCTCAGTTGGTTGGAGTATCTTCTCGTAACTGAAAGGCTGTGGGTTTGATCCCTGATATGGGAGGCAGCCAATCAGTGCTTCTCCCTCACATTGAGGTTTCTCTCTCTCCCTTTCTCTTGCTCTAAAAGCAACGAAAAAATGTCCTCAGGTAAGGATTTTTTTAAAAAAATTGTTTTTTAAAAGAAAGAAAAGCTGAGGCCAGCCCAGAAGAGAGAAGGTGAGGTAACAATGAGGGGACCGCGCTGCAGCCCCAAGGCCAGCGCCGTCCTGCTGACCAAGCTGCCTGCAGTGGATGGGCAGAGGGCAGAGAGCAGAGGGCAGAGCAGCGCTGGCACCCAGAGAGAAAATGGGGCTCCAAGCTGCTGGAAGAAGCGGCACAGCTGTCTTCACCTGGAAACTCAGATGTGTGTGCGGGGAGGTCTGTGTGTTAGATAAAGATTCGCTGAATGAGGAAGAGGAGCTCTAATCTAATCTAATTCCACCTCTAAAGAGACATCTAATCCTGTCTTTTGCCACAAATGTCACCAAACACTGCGTCCAATTCACCAGACACTGCCAGGGGGCAGGAGGGCCTGCCTGCTGTGAAGGGACACCGCAGTCTCTGGCCCACAGCTAGCACTCTGCAGCGACAGGAAGGACATGGACAGGAAGCGCTTGTCTGGAAAGAGAAGGCAGCTCTGCTGAGACCAGGAGGTCCTCGGGACGACCCATAATCTCTGAAAAGGCCCGCCAGCTGCCCCTTTTGTCTGAGTGGAGCTGGGGATCAGAGCTCTCCAAAAACTGACAGGGAATTCTTTGCAATGGGTGACAACACAGGAAATGGAGGCAGAGCGCACAGTTTTAGCTTTTGAGATTCAGGCTCAAGCCCAAGAAAGCAATAAGGTCTGCTCCTGGCCCTGCTCCCTCCCTCATTCCCTTGCCATCCCCACAAGGGGTTTGCTGGGAAAAGGGCCTGCTGCCCCTTGCTCGGGAACCAGCCTGCCTGTCCTCCCCACTGCCGCCACCCCAGTTTGGTCAGTAGAGGGCGCTGCATCACCACACTCTCACTCTAGCCCTCACCCTGCAGCCTGATCCCCGCGACCACACAAAGACCATGTTTGAAGTATTTCTTATGCTCAAGGTTCAATACTACACAAGAAAGAAGCAGCAAAACACAAACTTGCTCTTACATGATATCACCTATGTAAAAAGTGCACAGAAAAATGACTTGAAGGAAATACATCCAAGGTTATGCACCTTAGCTCACTGGAAATGGGATATCTGTGGGTCCATTGTTTTCTGTTCCCTGTCAATTTTCTACAAGTTTTCATTACTCTCATAATCAGAAAAATCCCCAGGATTGCTCAGGGGCTTGGGAGTCATGGGTGGTGGAGGGGAGAGCAACACGAGGCCGTAGGCTGCTGGAGAAGCATTTTTGCAAAACTGAATACGTGCCTGGATCTGAGCTGAGTGCTGGGAAAAAACAGGACATGGTCCCTGTCCTCAGGAAGGTCACAACCTGACCACAACACAAAGTGAAGGTATAACAGCTGAGAGGTGCTCAGAAAAGAGAGCCCAGGCCCAGGCTCAGCACTATTGTGTTCAGGGAAGGCTTCCTGCAAGAGGAGGCATTTGGGCTGCTATCTGAGGTGGGGATGTGAGACAGCTGATGCACAGGTGCCCACACGAGCAAAGACACAGAAGCACCAAACAGAAAGGGAAGAAGAGGCTACCAGTTCGGCTTGAAGTATGAGGCTCGGGGATGGGAGGGAAGAGCAGACATCATGGGAGCCTTCACACTGCAGGGCCCCTGCAGGGCTTGTGCAGCCACACCGGAAAGGCAAGGGCCACCCAGCCCACCGCCAGAGAGAAAGCTGTCATTCCTCGGCTGGCGAGATTATAGAGACCTGAAGCCTCAGGGAATAAAGTAACATGCTCATCGTTTCATAAAGCTTCACTGGAAAATTTGGACAGTCAGCATTTCATTTTTTAAAAAAAAATCAAAGATACTGGATAAGAAAACAATATAAAAACCAAAGGCACAACCCCCCCACCCCCGATGAATTAGGAGGCTCCCAAAGGTACGCCAGCCCCTGCAAATCACTGCACAGCGAGAGGAGAGCTTGGGGCAGACAAGTGGTTTTTACTGGGAAGCATTAATGTAACATTCAATTACCCTACTGCATACTGGCCGACTTAACTCAACCAAATTAGAATACATTTTATATTGACTATTTTGACATTTGTTTTATTTGGCAAGTAAAACAAAACTGATCCAATTTCCTTGCAACCATTGTAAACCATAAACTGTACAACAAGAGGTTATAAAATACAGAAGCCTTATAAACACTACCTCCAGTTCTGCCCGGAGCCCCACGGCCTGTGCTCTCAGGCCCTTCCCGTCAGTGGCTCGTGAAAGCTACACCACCAACCCGCCCACTTCCGGGGGGACCGGGCCTCCTGCCTACACTGGGGGATCAGCGCTCTTTCTTCATCCAACAGAGAGGTAAAGCCTGCCCTGAGGTGGGGCCCATTTCTAGACCCTTCCAAGCCATATAATGCCAACAGGCAGCAGCTGTTAACTACTCCAGGGATGAATCTAAGATGACCCTGACCACAGGTGATGGGCTTGAACTGACCCCGAGTGCAGGAGATGGGCCTGAGCTGACCCCGACTACAGGAGATGGGCCTGAGCTGACCCCGAGTGCAGGTGACAGTGATCGCAGCTGTGACAGGGCTCTAGGTAGTGAGAAAGGACCAAACAAGCCAAAACCAAACAGACACTCAGCTGCTCCACCTGCAACCCCGGGAGCTCATTAGCTCTTTGTACCTTTCCTTGTCACCGTGAACTGTGAAACTGCTTCTAAAGTTGCGGGCGACTCCAGGGCCTCTCTTGGTACGTGAGGCCATCAGGAGAAAGCCCAGATCGTCTGTGTGGGGCATGTCCTGAACAGAGAGCCCTCTTGAGCTGCTGGCTCACGACAGCGCCTTCTTCCGAGAGAGGTGGGTGCTCAGAGGACAGTGCGGAGAGCCGGCGGCCACACCACCCTCTGCACCTCCCAGAGGGCACGGCCTGGGTCGCGGAGGTCGGCAGGGGGAACTCGCCAGTGACTCTTTTGTCCTGTTCCTGTGTTCATCTCTAGTCACCCCTGTAGAAGCTTCTAGATCTATTCTCATTTATGTTACATCAATCCCCAAATGATGCCGCCTCACCAATTCTTTATTTGCTTCTGTAATCCCTTTCTCAGACTTAACCCAGCACTGCTGTTGGTTCCCGGTCCTCGAGTAATTTACCGCGAGCAGTGTTGACGCTGTTTCAGCTGGCAGGATTCTTTTTCCCACCTGCTTCTTGCAGAAAGTGTGGAGGCCATTTCTACCTCTGCTACAACTGAAATCAGTTGCAGAGAGCCTGCTTGCTGTCCCAAGCTTCTTTGTGAAAGCAATGACGAAAATCAACATCCCCTGAGCCCTGACTGGTGTGGCTCAGCTGCTAGAGCATTGTCCCACAAAGCGAAAGGTCACCGATTCGTTCCCCACTCAGGGCACATGCCTGGCTTGCAGGCCAGGTCCCCATATGGGGGCCTGCGAGAGGCAACCGATCAATGTTTCTCTCACACATTGATGTTTCTCTCCCACACTTTCTCCCTCCCTTCTCCTGTAAGAATAAATAAATAAAATCTTAAAAAAACAAACAGAAACTAACATTCCCTAAAAAATTTCTCACTCTTGTCTCATATCCAAACTACTCATTTCTTAGTTGAAGCTCATTGGGAAAAGAAACAATATACAAATGAACATAATTACTTACCAACCCTCCTGGGTTTCAGATGAGCTGCTGGCCAAGGAAGAGAAGAAATACCACCTTCCTCCAGCCAGTGTCCCCAGCCACGTGGCTGCAGAGCCCGCCTGTGTGCGGCAGGAGCTCCTCAGAGCAGCGGGCCAGTTTAAAGCTGCCTATTCTGCTATTTTCAGAGCCTCCAAACACGCGCAGAACAGAACACAGAATGGCCTTTACATTCAAGTAAAGCAAAGACTTCTAATTAGATTTTTAAAAATCCCCTCCAGAGGTGCATTGCTTCCGCAGCACCGTTTCAGCAGAAACTACGTGGAGGTGCTCTAGAATGTTGTGTCATGGGACCCCAAACCACGTGACTGTAACATGCACGGCAGCACAAGACGCCACGGACAAGACCTCACCTGGGAAGGCTTGGGGCTGGGGTGGAAGCAGCTGATGACTGGGAAGGCGTGGTGGGTTGAGAGGAGTCGTGATTCCTTGGCACTCTGCCCATTCGGTACCAGATCCCCATGCTGTTCAGTTCCCTTCGGGAGAAGAGAGAAATCTTCACGGCGCTGTTCAGCACAAAGCACTTACCTGAGCGACACAGCAAACCAGCTCCCTTACAAGAGTCACAGCCTCGAATACCAGGGAACCGGTTCTTGTCCGCAGGTTGGGGACATCACCTCTCTGTGTGCTCTGGGGGTCACTGTTTGGAGCCGAATGTGAGGGCAGCTGTCCCTACAAGGCAGGCCTTTATGCTGTGGCCCTGTTCTTCACCACCCTGAGCTGGCCTTCCCACTGTACTACTGCATTTCTCTTGGTTCTCAGTCTTTAACCTTTTCTCCTTATTGTCATTTAATTGTAGGTGTTTACCGGACAAGCCACTTCAAGTCCCTTGTATGGTTTGGGTGAGACAGAGAGCAATGGTTTTGAACCACCAGCAGAATTATCGCCCCTGCCTCCTGGACATGCCCCAGCTTCAGGGTGAAGGTCCTCACAGCAGTGTCACCTGCAGTCGGCCCCATTCTCAGGGTCAGCTTGGGAGACATCTTCCAACCATGAGGCCTGTGCCCTCTAACCCTGGACACAAAAGGGCCTGGGACTTGACAGGCCCGCCCAGCGCAGCCAGCTGCACCCCATGGTCATGAGCTTTTATGAGACGGGTTTGTGCTTAGGAACCGTAACGAGATTACTCCAGCCGCATCCAACTTACAACTTCTCGACTGCCCCCCAGAACTGCACCTTGGGATATACAGGAATATCATCTCTTAAAAAAATGAGAGCAGATGTATTCCAGGGGACACTGCTAGCAGCTTCTCAGCCCACTACAGGAATGACTCTAAACCACAATCACGTCTCATCAGATGGGCGGCTGACTCCAGCCAGCCGCACCGACTCCACCGAGGCCCGGCCAGGCTCCGGGTTCAGGCCGTGGTGGAGCCGTGCTCACTCTGAGGTTTCCGTCTTCCCCAGCCTTGCCCAACCCTTGCAAAGTGACGTGTGACACTGTGCCCGTTTTTAAGAAAATGTGACCTAGAGTTCTGAACTGGATTCTCTTTCCTTACTTAAAGATAACGTCTGCCTCTAGAAAAGAATTTTTGCCCCAAGATGAAACAAAAATATACTTTATTTAGCAATCCTTTCAAAATGATAAAAAAGACAGAAGATTCTCGTTTTGATTATTAGGGTCTACTCTTTAGAATTTTTAAAATTGGTTAATAATTGAACCTTTTAAAGTAGTATTGTAATTAAAAATACACATAGTTCACTGAAATTAAATTTTTAAAGTTCATCATTAAACTGTTGGCTTCTACTATTTGTGTGTAAATTCCCACTTCCAGGGCGACTGAATGTGGTTATTCCCCACCATTTGCCATTCCTGTTTACAGAATCAAGTGAAATCATGCGGCAAAACAGGATTTGAGTGTGTAGGAAGGGAATGGCCACGGAGCCCTTCTTAAGGACATGAGATCTGAGACAGAGCTGAGGAGCCCACTCTCTGCACCAAGATGGAGACAGTCTCTGTCTGTGGCACCGGCCCGCCCCACTCTTGCGGCACACACCACCGGCCGCCGAGCACTGAGTCTGTGTCAGGCCTGTGGGGACAGGCCCTGGCTTTCAGAGTAAAGAGGAGGGTCTGGATGAACATGAACAAAGAGCAAAACAGAGCACAAACCAGATCTAGAAGGCCGACCCCAAAAGCCAAGCAGAACTCACCCGTGGGACCCACAGGGTCAAGTGAGGTGCCTGCAAAACCAGCCGGGGAGAGAGGCCGGAAACCACCTCCCGCACTGATTCCCCGGGAAGACCTGCACTTTGGTTGACTGAGTAGAATGGGCATATATTGTCTTTAGGACATCCAGCATCCATTCACTCCCCCATTCTGACTTTTTACCTCCCCTCTGTATCTTGGGAGCAGCCACCCCTTCATTCTTGGTCCCCGAGTTCCAATGACTCAGGCCTGGAAGAGAAAAGAACACTTTCCAGATAGCAGTGATGGGTTCAAGGTGCACAGCAGCCCAGTGAGGTCAATCAAGACCAATGAGACTGAATTCTACAACTCCTGTTTGAATTACTGAGAACACAGACTTGCTCTTTGCCTTGGGAATTGAACCTGGAGGAGAAGTAGGTGAACGGACCAGGCCGCCATTCCTCCGCTGAGGAAAACGTGTCTAGGAATGGGGTCGCCCCACCCCAGAATTAGAGCAAGGAGGAGAGAGGGGGAAACCAGACCCTAGTGATGTCCTCAGTGCCTCCATCCAGCTATACCTAAAGCCAACCTGCACCTGGACTCTGCTGTGATGTCGGCCAACAAATTCTCTCTTCTGCTTAAGCCAGCCGGGGTTGGGTTTCCTGTCACTGACACTCAAAGAGCCCAAAGTGGAATCCCGAGAGTCCGCGTACTTCATATTCATGATGCGGCTCCAGAGCCAAGCCTGTGCCCAGGACTGAGGCTCCCGGGAGCACACGGCACGGAGGGCCCACCCCTCTGCTCATCAGGGAAGAGGAACCTCAGACCGAAATTCTGCACAAGGAATGATCACGTGGTCCTGTGCTAATACCACGTCTCCCCCCGACTCAACCCTCCAACGGCACCCAGTGCACTGGAATAAATCCACACTGCTGCCACATCCTGTGGGGCCCTGCCAGCTGCTCCTCTCATCCAGACTCCCGCCCACTCGCCCACCCCAGCCACGCTGGTCCCTGGATGTGCCACGCCCATCCCCACGGTACCCCTGTCCCTCTCCTCTGCCCACAAGGCCCCGCCTCCAATTCTCTGCAGGGCAGGTTTCCCCTTGAGCTTGAGGGCTCTGCTCAAACCTCACCTTCCCGACCCCTAGGGAAGGAGCCCCGTCCATTGCTCACTAAAAGGATCTGATTATTACTTCCCTGTCTGTTGCCCCTCCCTCCTGTGCAAACACAGACTCTGTAGAGAGGACTCCCCGTCTGCCGCCATCACCCCCTGTCCAGGGTCTCTGGCCCGTGGAACAGAGGGTGTCTACAAACACGGTGGGTGCACAAACAGAGCTGAGGCTCAGCGGTTGCAGAGGAGAGAACTCCTGGTCATCTGGAAAGGCCCACAGAGCCTCAAGGATAAACACATGGGACAAGGGGACAGAGAGACCCTCGGCTGCAGCAGGTGGCATGAACAAACGCATGGAGGGGTCAACAGCGTGGTGACTGGGACTGGCTGCCGCAGATGCGGGGGCGGGGGCCAGCCGTGAGGGCAGAGGCCAAGCCTCGTGGGTCATGAAGCCTCAGTGCTCCTGCAGAGAGCACACTCAGCAGAGAGAGGAGAGGAGCCCTGTGGTATTGAGACTCACCCAATAAACGTGTACTGAGGAGGGGCCTGCTTGGTCCGGCCCATGATCCGAATGTCACAGATCGCAGCTTCCGTGGAGTCCCGTGGGATAAATTTAATGCACAGCCTCTTCTTTCTAAAAGCTACTTCCTCTGAAGGAAAGGACAAGAAAAGGCGTGAGTGAGTCTCTGTTCAGAACACCATGCCTCCCATCACATTCCCTGCCTGGCTGTGGAAGAGACTGATGGTCCAAGTGCCCAGCAGAGGGGGCGGGCTGCACCCTTCCTGCCCTCCACAGGCCCACAGTGGACAGGCCGAGACTGCAGGACCCGACTGCAGACAGTTCCTGATGAGAAGGAAGGGGCTCCCAGGGGCCTGCCCACCTCTGCCAGGAGAAGCTGCCTGGAATAACCCTGTCGGGCCGGCTTCCAAAAGCCATGACCACAACCGGCTCCCTGCTCCAGATCCACACACGTGGACACGCTGAGTATCAACACATTGTACCACACGGAGTCTTTCTTTTCGACTTTTCATTGTAGAAAATCTGAAATACTCCCCAAAGTGCGTGAATCCACATGTTCCCGCCACCTGGTTTCAACACTGCCGGAAATGGGCAGGCTGGTTCCCCCTCCCCCACCCCTTGTCGGACTGCAGAATTTAAAAGGAATCTCTAACACCATGTCTTGTCGCCCATCGATGGCTCAGTGAGTACCCGTGGCAGACAATGTTTTTTAGCACGGCCACCATGCCGTTAGCGTTCCTAACAAAAGGAACAATGATTCCTTAACATCATCCGATAAATAATCTATATTCAAGTTTCCTTCCTTATCTCAAAAATGCCATTTAATCGTTGGTCTGTCTGAATTTGGTTGTTAGGTCTCTTAAGTCCCTTTTATTCTGTAAGGCCCTCTCCCCGCTCCCTTTGTCTTCAGGGCACTGACGAGTTAGAGAAACCGAGTCACGCTCCTCTTCCTCTTGGAAACTGGCAGTTTCAGCTAAAGGCTTGATGAGATTCGGGTGAGGGCTTTTAGGCGGTCCTATGACATCGCACCATGAGGCATGGCGTCCAGCTCTGCTACCCTGGCTCCCGGGGGCCGGCCCCCTGCCCCTGCGATAAAGGCCCCACAACTGTTCTCCGAGCAGAGTTCGCTTCCCCTGGTGATGGCTGCCTGCACCCACCATTTCGGTACAGGCTTCCAAATGGTGATTTGGTGAATCTGTCACTCCTTCTGCGCTTATTGGCTGGAATTCCTCTATATAAACAAACAACTTCTCTTCAACTACTTGTCCTCCCTAAAATATGCTTCGTATAGGAAAAAACAGGGAGGTACGTGATTCTTTTATTTATCAAGTGTTGGAGCCATGGGTCGGCGCCCTCGCAACCTCCAGGGCCTGCCGACCAGGGGTCTGTCTGCTCCTTTGCGGTTTTTAAAGACGAGTTTCAGTCACCTGCTGTCACCCACTGCATGAGTCAGAGAGATCCGGGTTGGAATCCCGGCTCGGCCGCTTTCCCGCACTGGGGCCTTACTGTATGTGAGCCTCAGTTCTGTGACCCGTGACGGGAGTTAACAGAACCCCACCCCACAGGGGCTCGGACGCAGGGTGGACAAAATGGGGTGACAGACACCTTTGTTAGCCCAGTGACCGGCACACATAAGCGCTCAGTAAAGAGCAGCCGTGAGTGACCATCACTGTTATAAGCGCACACAACGTAAGTCAGGGTTTGGCACCGATCTCCAAGACCTTCCAGTTCTGGGGCAGGAGATGAGCACATTCAAATCAAGGGGCAGAATGCGGAGGGAACAGGCAGGGTCGCGCTGGGCGTGACTTTCCCGAGGGGAGACCAGAGTCAGTGGTGCTGCTTTCCTGTTGTTGAGGGACATTTTTTACAAGAGCCAGGTGGGGACTCGGACATTTTGTGGGTTCTCTTCCCCAGTAAGGAAACGGAGGGCTAGATCAGACCTACAAGCTAGAGTGACAATGTCCTAAATCCAGACCCCGCACGTTGTCCCCAACGAGGCAGGGGTAGTTTCCTGGGGGAAAGCATTCAGAGCGACCCTGCACCCTGGAGAACCATTAGCTGGTAAGAGCAGGCCTTTGGCAGTGAGAGAAGGCAAGACCCGTGCCCGAAGTGAAGGGAAATGCAGGTCTCTTCCTGGCTTTTGCCAGGCTGCTCTCTGCTCCATTCCTCCATGTACAGCAAACTCGGGGCAGGAGACGGAGCCACTAATTGCACATGCTCAGACAGGCCTGATTTTAAGTAAACATATTACACAGAGTCCATAGAATTGTGTTCAGTCATGCTAGTGAACACAGAGAGAGGACACGGCACTTGCCTAAAACAAACAGTCTTCCAGCTTTTAAGCGCTATATGGATTGCAACAAACTGTATTTTAAATTAATTACAGGAGTCTCATCTTCTCGGCTGGCTTTGTAAAATCAGGGCCTTCTGGGCACTCAGCTGCACGGAGCGGGCCAGAGGTTTGTGTGGTCAGCTTGGGCTCACCTGTCCCCTGGGTAAAGGCTCCAGGAAATGACCGTATGACACGAAATGAAGAGACTGCCCCATACCCACCCTCCTTGTGTGGTGAGACACCTGTTGGAGATGCCAGGACAACCTCTGAAAGTCCATGGCACAGCAGCCTACGTGCCCAGCCACAGGGAAAGGCTGCGTGCCCCGGTCACTGCCCAGGACCACCCACAGCAGCCAGACCACGGCCCACACAGGGGTCCGCTCCAGCCTCCCTTGCTTAGCTGGTCCAACGAGAGGAAAATGCAGAATGGGAAGCCCCTTATGGCTCTACAGTGCATTGGTATAAAGACGTTATAAGTCAGTTAGTTGCCAAAAACAGTCACCAAATCAAATTTTAAAACTAGGACAAACGTGGGAAAGTGGGAAATTAGTACAAGTCTACAATTTTAGTCCTCCAGCAGACAAGCCGTTTAAGAATCAGCAGTGGTATTTCTGGAAGTAGCAAGCCAACGCTGTGAAACATCCAGTCTTGCTGATAAGTAACAAAGTGAAAATTAAATAAAATTAGGAGAGCAAAACTAAATGAAAAATTTAAAACCTACACTGGTAGGTCTGTGGCAAACAGGCACAAGCCTGCGCCATTAGTGGCTGTGTGGACCGGCATTTCTGGAAGTTCATTTGGCAAGAGAGAGAAATAAAGCTTATCTTTATGGAACCCACCCCTCAGGTGGGTCACGGATGAATTAAACACGGACCCCGCCCTCAAAGAAAGAGATAAGCAGTAAAGACACGAAGAAACCATGTCAATGGCTGGAAACGCAAGCTGCAAACATTGTTACGAGGTAGGCAATGCCTTCCCCATTTCACAGATGAGGAAACTGAGGCCCAGGAGGGTGAAGTCCTATAGCTGTTAAGGGCAGAGAAGACTCACTGTCAGGCGAGTCTGACTCCCAAACCCAAGCTCTCCAAATCGCCAAGCTTCCCTCCGTCCTACAGAGGGAAAGTCGGGACTTCAGAGGCAGAATCGATCACTCCCTTTGGCTTCCCACCACTGTCACCTGCACGGGCTTAAACGTGTGCCGTGTCAGGTGTGATGACTGTGCTGTAATGCGGTTCCTTGTGTTCAGGTCCAGGCCACCCATGAGACGAAGGTCCTGGGAGGAAGGGCCAGGACCTTAGTCACCTTTACATCGCAGAGCCCACAGTGCCCGCTAGGCACTCGTCAATCTGGGCTCTCTGTGGAGGGGAGACAGAGCCTGCTTCACACCAGACTGTGTGATGCAGGTGGAGAACTCAGGCTCACCCTTGAGAGACACGGGTGTGGACATCCAGAGTTGAGGGAAAGGGCATTGCGGGCAGGGAAAAGAACAAGCAAATATGCAGTCAGAAAAGAAAGGACACGGAAAGCGCAACCGGGTGGCTCCATCTGGGTCACGTACAGGGTGTTGGCAGATGAGGAACACGTTTGCAGAGGAAGGCTGGCGGCAGACCACAGGGGACCCAGGGCCCAGGATAGCCTCAGGTGCTTGGAACCCTATCACAAGGAAATCATGCAAAATCTACACATACCCAAACCAACCTACTGATTCAACACCATTCCTATCAAAGTCCCAGCTGGCCTCTTGGCAGAAATTGAGAAGTCCTAAAATTTCTATGAAAATTCAAGGGACCCAGAATGGCCAAATTATCTTGAAAAATTGGAGGACTAGTTTCAGAACCTGCTACAAAGCTACAGTAGCCAGGACTGGCGTAGGTAAAACAGACAGTGGAGCGATGGAAGAGAACCCAGAGTCTAGAAACAATCTCTCACATTCAGGGCCACCTGATTTTCCACAAGGACACTGAGGCAAGTCAGTGGGGGGAGGGGTGGTTATTCAACGGGCTGTTCACATGCAAAGGAATAAAGGTGGGCTCCTATCTCACACCATTCACAAAGATTAACTCAAAATGGATTGAAGACATAAATGTAAGAGCTAAAACTATAAATGTCTTCCAAGAAAACACAGATGTAAATCTTGGTGACCACGGATTAGGCAGTGGCCCCTTAGGTGTACCACCAAAAAACATGAGCAAAAAAAAAAAAAAAAAATACATAAATGGACTCCATCAAAATGAAAAAGAAAAACAACTTTTCAAAGGACACCAAGAAAGTGAAATGAAAACCCCCCCCTAAATGGGAGAAAATATTACAAGCCCTACAACTGATAAAGCACTTACATCCAGCACACAGTTAACCCCTGAAAAATGCAGAAGTTCGGGGCACCAACCCCCCACACAGCCAAAGGTCCAGGTAAGACTTTTGACTCCCCCAAAACTTAACTACCATTAGCCTACTGTTGATGGAAGCCTTGCCAACAACATGAACTGTCAGTTAACCCATAGTCTGTATGTTACATGGATTACATACTGTATTCTTACAGTAAAGTAAGCCAAAGGAAAGAAAATGTTAAGAAAATCATCAAGGAGAGAAAACACAGTTACAGTATTTATTGGGAAAAATATGCATATAATTGGACCCACACAGTCCACACCCATGTTCAAGGGCCACGGCATGTTAAAATAGTCTCATAACTCAATAACACAAAGACAACCCACTTTAAAATGGCAAAGGATCAGAGGAGACGTTTCTCCAGAGAAGACACACAAACGAACAACAAGCACAGGAAAAGATGTTCGATGTCATTAGCTAACAGGAAACACAAATGAAAACCACAACGAGGGACCGATCATACCCACCAAGATAACTGGGATCACAAAGCATGACAACGACGTGTGCTGGTGAGGATCTGAAGACGTGGCATCCTCACACACGGCTGGCGAAAATGGGAAATGGTGCTGCTCCTTCGAAAAACAGTTTGGCAGTCCCTCAAAAAGTCACACAGGGAGAAGCCAGCCCAGCGATTCCATGCCTACGCACGTGCCGAGGAGCAGTGCAAACAGGTGTTCGCACCAAACCTTGTACGTGAATGTTCACAGCAGCCAAAAGTAGAAACAACCTAAATATCCACCACCTGGATACACAAAGTGCAGCATGCCCCTAGAAATGGCACACTCTTTGGCAATCCAAAGGAATGAAGTCTGACACACGCTGCAGCACGGATGAACCTTGAAATCGCAGGCTAAGAAAAAGAAGCCAGTCGTGGAAGACCACACATTGCATAATTCCACTTGGTGAAATTTCCTGAGTAGGCAAAGCTACACACGACGTAGGCTGGTGATGGACTGTCTAGGGTTGGCAGGGGGTTGGAGAAATGAAGGGTGACTGTTAACGGGCATGGGCTTTTTTGGGGGGGATGAAATGTTCTAAAGTTGATTGTGGTAATGATTGCAACACTCTGTGAATAGACTAAAAACCTCTAATTTGCATACTTTAAATAGGTAAAGTGTATGGTATGTGAATTATATACAATAAAGCTGTTATCAAAAACCCCTGAAACAGAAGCATATAAAATCTTTCTGTAAAAGGGGCTTAAACACATGCTTTTACCAGGGATATGGGTTAAAAGTAGGGCCAGTGTCAGGCGTGTGTGTGTGTGTGTCATGCCCCCCTAGGTGCATGACCTTGGATAAAGTCTTCAATCCCTACGTAGCTACTGTGCCTCATTCACTGCATCTATGAAATGGGTTTAACACTATCCATTTCCAAGTAGGGGGTCTTCTGAAGACTCCGTGGTATCAGTTATGTAAAGCATTTATCACAAGGGTTAGCATACAGTAAATACATACTAAATATGAACTATTGCAATTATTAGCTAATGCATATAATAAAAAGTAAAAGCAAAATATCTGAAAGGAAGGAGTTTAAAGAATGAAAATAGCCCTGGCTGGTGTGGCTCAGTGGACTGAGTGCCGGCCTGTGAACCAGAGGGTCGCCGGTTCAATTCCCAGTCAGGGCACATGCCTGGGTTGCAGGCCAGGTCCCCGGTAGGGTCCTACAAGAGGCAACCACACATTGATACTTCTCTCCCTCTCTTTGTCCTTCCCTTCCCCTCTCTAAAAATAAATAAATAAAATCTTTAAAAAAAAAAAAGAAAAGAAAACAATGAAAATGCGTGAGGCAACGGAGTCCACTTGCCTCACTAAAATAAGAGCTATGTGGGGTCTATGCAGATATGAAAAGTCCAGTCAACATGAAATACTAGCAAAAAAAAAACAACCCAGCAAAAACAGTGGGTCCAAAATGGGGTGAACCATGGAAAAATCAAGTATGTGTGACACAGAATGAGACAGAACTTCACAAGGAAGTCGTGTGCCACAAAGAAAGGAGACTCTGTTTGATTCACTCCTCATCGTGTGTGCATCCTAAAGGTAGCTGGTGAGAGCAAGGAAAACACATGCGCTCTTCCACCAAAGCGGGAGGCTCACACGCTCAGAGGTCTGCCAGCACCATTTCCTAACCACTGCACACGCGAGGACCGGGACGAAGTCCCAATTCGTCAGCGCCTGAGCGGAACCAGTGTCGGCTCAGCTCTGTTTGGGGCTCAGGTCAGACCCTGCGCTCTAACCGCAGTCTTCCTGGCTCCGGCCTTTCTCATGAGCTCTGAGAGCTCAAAACAGGGGCATCATTGCACTTGTCTCCCCTGGGCGTCCCCTGATTTTTCCCCTTTGCTTCTGGGTCTTGTGCCAGGCTTGGCTTCAGCGGCACGGGGGACGCATGGAAGGACGGGCTACCACCAGTGTCTCCGTCCACTCCCGAGTGACCCACTCAGCAGGGAGCCCCACGTGGGGAGAGGAAGACCTTTTGCTCACTGACATGGCACTAACTACAGATTCCTGGGAGAACCAAGCCAGACAGGTGTCAAAAGCTGCAGGGTTTATTCATGGGCATGCCGTGAGGACTCCTAAAATGTTTCCAAAGAAAAACGCACATTAAAACGTCTAAAAATATACCTGGAGGAAGGAAACTCTCATTGTGATGAGTGGTACTAAAAGGTGACTCACGTGTGTCCACCGTCTCCTGAATTGGGATGAAGCCTACAGGCAGAGTGTCCTTGATGTCAATGAGCTTCATGTCCACTAACACGTTCCCTAAATGACTCTTGGGAAGAAAAAAAAGAGACACAGACTATTAATCTGAACACGCCTGTGGTGGGTTTGCCATCTTGGCTTCAAGACACATATTTAGCACAACGACTTTTGTAGCTGTGCAGCAGCAGATTGATTAGAGTGGGTGGCACTTAATGCTCCTCGGCAGTTACACAGGGACTCAGTGGCCCCTGGGAAGTGGTTTCATCTGCAGAACTTCAAAGCCACTCACTCAATGGCCTTAGTGGATGAGCAAGCCAGCAGACGCTTGCAACATGTCCCAGCAGAGGGCAGCTGAGTGCATGTCCCGGGACCAGGCCGACCCTCAGCTCTCGGGCCCAGCAGGTTTTAGAAAGCAACTTCCTGGGGCAGCCGTGGGGGAGAGAGCTGCATCTAAACCAAACAGAGAACCCGGCACACTCCTAAATGATCGCCGGTCTGCATACCAACACACATCTGGTTGCTAGATGCATTCCGTGAAGTCCCAAGAATCATAAAACACAGAGAGAAAGGCCCTGCTGCCTCCATATTGCACATCTCCTAAAATGACATGCACCAGGGCCTCTTCAAGCTCCTGTTTAGTGGCGGTGCTCGGGGTCCACAGCGCGCAGTTTCCGTAACCAGTGCAGAAATGTATTCCAAAGACGGCACGCAGCCTTCTGTAACTGCGAGCGGGAACGCTCTGCAAATGCACCGGCGCTTGCGGCCCTCATTTCAGGCTGCAAACGAGCTCCACAGATTTGTATCCTACAACTTAAATATGTGGGGCCACCCCAGAGGGTTCATTAAAATCTTCAGAGTAATTTGCAGCTTAACTTCCCCTTCTCCAGTTAGATCCAGTTAAGGAGAGACTTATGGCTTCTGATCCCAAACCTCTCCTGCTAGGATACTAGCAGTGCCCTCTGCACGCCCATTTCCCAGAAGTTCCGCATCCCCCCGAGCTCTGCATGAGCACACTCTTAGCCTCCTTGTTCTGTATCCTGACAAGCGCCCAGATGGCCAGACCATCACTTTGGCCTCCGTAGCAGCGCCTCAGGCCTTGTTTCCGTCCAGCTCAGAGAGGGGCTACTGCCTCCGTCTCTGCGCACAGGCGGCCAGCCCCCCTGCTCCTGCCCAGTGCCAACTAACACTCTCTCTGAAGGCCAACCAGGGAGTTCTTACCGTCTAAACTCTCCATTCTATTCTCTCTTGGCACTGTCCATTTTCCTTCATATCAATTTATGATGGCACATTTGTGAGGTTATTTAACATCTGTCTCCCCACTAGAGTTTAAGGACCACAAGGACTTTAGGGGACTAAGTGGTAATGGAAAAAAAATACAATAAAGATTAAATTAAAAAAAAAAAAAACACGAGGACCAAAACTATCTGTCACTACCGTAAATCCAAGCCTAGCACAGTTCTCGGCACACAGCTGGTGCTCGGTCATTATCTGCAGAATAAATTAATGTTTTCTGGTGCATTTTCAACTGGGTGGATCGCTCAAAGTCAGAAATCAGATTGGATTCGCTGCGATGACAAATCTAAACTATGTTAATAAAAACAGTAAGAGTATATTTAATAAATACATTATAAATGAATAAATACATTATACAAAAGCACACAAATGAAATGAATTCTTCCAAATGTAACTAAAGGTCGATGTGCCAAGTGCAAACTATGGCTGGTGCTTTGGTGGCCCAGCTGTCACAAAACTGTTTCTCTCCCTGCTTGCCATCCACTCCCCGTTAGTCCACCTCAGGAGGCTGGGCCCCGGGGAACATCGCGGAATGCGGTGCAGTGAGTGGAAGGTGGGCCCTCGCAGGCGCGGAATTGATCCGGCCGTGTAGGCAGGGCTTGAACCGTGAACCTGACTCGCAGACATCAGCAGCTTCCAGAGCCGCCTCATCTAATCTATCATAATTTTTTTTCACGGCAGTTGCGTCTCCATGTCACTGCTGCTTCTGCATTGAGAAATTAACAGCGGGGCATGTTTCTCTGCCCCGGAGATGGATGGGCATTCATCAGTATCCTCCTCAAGCGTCTTCCGTGTGACAAGTTGGGCTGCACAGAAGTCAACTGCAAACCGCTTAGCTCGACCTCACCCTCCACACTCTGCGGATGTCCCTGATCATAAAGCCCGAACGTCGGTGGTGTGGCCAGTTTTGAAGAAGCATCAAAAAACCCTCCCATGCATGCAAAACGGGAGGCTGCCCTGCCAGAGCTCCCCGAAGTCTGAGCGGGGCCCCTCTGCACACAGGGCTGCGCTGCACTGGGTGTAATACAGTAGGTCTGCGACACCATCAATTTTGCGTGTGCCTCTCCCCTCCCCCACCCCGTGCTCCCTTTCATTTCCTCCTCATAAATATGAAGAACGTATTCCCAATCCTTGTTGAGCAAATGATTCATGCCAAAAGCCCAATATGCACTGACTCAGGGTATTTATATTGCCTCTGGTAGCCAGTATTTGCTAGTATACTGTAATTATTTTTGACAACCTTGCATTTAAGGTAGCCACAGATAACCAACTTAATATTCAAATGTTCATAAATCCTTCTGTTTAATATCCTCCCTACCTAATCTATGTACATTATTATTACAGGTAATGCAGAAAGTACAGGGCATGAAAAGTGCAATTAATCTCGATCCTTCCCCAGGAAGCAACGTCACTCCACAGCCAGGCTTCTGTATTAACAGTATTATTGGGAGAAGGAAATTTAGGTTCCAAAGGAGTCTCCCGAAACTCCTACACTGGGAGTCTCAAGTCACCTAATTAAGAACCTGTCCAGTCTTGAGGCTCCACATCCCTCCTTTACAGCTGTAAAAAATCACGCTCTGCCAAGCCTTGGCCCTGACAGCAGGCGGGCACAGACTGGCTGGAGCAGATTAAAATATGCCTCGCTCCTGCCTACTCCTGGCCCCGGCAAGCGGGCCCCGCCTCCCCCTTGAAATGGATCCCTTTGGATCTCGCTACAGGACCCGTTCAAGCTTTTTCTGAAAACAAAATGCACCTACTTCCTATACTGCTTCCAAAGACAGGCAGAGGTCTCTCCCGCTGCCCAGGTCCCCATCTGACAGCCCTGGTCACAGCCACACTGGTCCTTGCGGAGGACGAAAGGCAAAGGGGGCACGCAGCGAGCATCTCCCTAACACCCAACAAATGTTGGCCGAATTGATGCATTTTCTATAATACGTTTTACCTATGACACCCCAAATTAACAAGCTCCGTGACTCCTCTGTCATTTTTTAGACTTGTCACTGCCCCCACACCAAGGGATGGGGGACTCTTCTGGCCTAGAGTACCAACAACCCACAGCCTTCGGGGAAAATGCAACAAAAACAGAAATAAAAAATGATCAAAGAGCCCTGGCTGGTGTGACTCAGTGGACTGAGTGCTGGCCTGAGACCCAGTTGCTGGTTCGATTCCCAGTCAGGACACATGCCTGGGTTGCAGGCCAGGTCCCCAGTTGGGGGCATGCAAGAGGCAAGATTGATGTTTCTTTCCCTCTCTCCCTCCCTTCCCCTCTCTCTCTAAAAAAAAAAAATCTTAAAAAAAACAGAAACGATCAAAGAGATGGTGGCTGCCCTGGGAGGCCAGGGTTTGAACCGAAGCCTCCTCAGTCAGGACAGGTGACACCTGAGCAGAGGTCAGTGATGATACCACGAAACCACTGAGCAGAGTGAGCAAGTGAACACGGGCTGTCAAACCCTGGGAGCTCGTCCTCACAGCCCCGAGTGGCAGTGAACATGCTGACCTGCACAAAGGGGACAGAACAGAGGGGACAAAAGCTAAAAGCATAAACAGTTTCAAAAACGGGTTCAGGTGAACTCCAGAGACAAAGGGGCGGGGAGCGCACTGTGCAAATGTGGGTGCAGGAGGGACGCTGGACAATGGGGGACTACCCCCAACTTCAGGAGCCCCACGCCTATGAAGGCAGCCCGACCTCCAGACCTGCCCCTGGGTGGCTGCTCAGGCAGCACAACGAGCCCCAGGGACCTGCTTAGACTCATTAGAGGTGCACCTGCCACCTTCCGGCCTGTCTGTAGGGTGGAGGAGATTCTCAGTGTTCACACTAGGACCCCCCACCCACCCCCCCGAGAAACTGTACTTTATGGCGAGCATGCGTCAATAATTAGGGGGGAATTAAAGCACGGACTTCTCCCCCAGCCCTGAATATGTTAGAAATCATTCTCCTACCAATGAACACAGGAATGGCGGGTGGAAGAGAGTGAGAGCCAGAGAACCGTGTGACTGTCTACACCCCGGAAATGCAGAAGGGACAGGCAAGGACCCCCTGACAGGACCATGGGGCCGAGGGGGTATGTGATGGGGGGAAAGCCCGTTCCTTTTCCCTGTCATGCTTCTGAATGAAGACGTTCAAAGTTGTTGATTTTTTAAAAAGTTTTTAAACCATGACCATGTATTACTGTCATAATAGAATTTATAAAAGTAAATTAATGAAAATATCTCCAAAAAACTATGCATTAGAAAGAGACAGTAACATTTAGGCCCAAAATAAAATGACACCCCTGAAAATAAAAATCTGCTCCCTGTTTGGGGCTCGGAAGGACAGCGGCCCTCGGAGAGGCCCCCCAAGCCCTCCGATGTCAGGAAGGAGCCAATACTTCAGGAGAGTGTCCCAGGACGAAAGAGGTACGTCTGCAGGGTGACTCGGGCAGGCCCCACACAAAGCAGGTATTCAGGAAAGCTAGTTCTAGTTCCCCCTTTTTTCAAGCCGCCCGTTAAAACACTGCTGGCAAAGCTTTAGTAGATATCATCAGAAATGTCCCAATTTATGGGCCTGAGTATGAAAAACAGCATACTAAAAAGAAATCTGCATTTGGTGGACACCCACCTGCATTTGGAGGCAGAAACAACGAAACGTCCTCTGTCACAGAGAGACTCAGAGGGAAAGGGTCGCTTTGGGAACAGGGCTGCGCCTGTGCAGAGGGGTGGCCGTGTAGCACCTTTCTGGCTACGCCTCCATCTGTGGGGCGGCTTGAAACCCAGCTGCACTGGAAAGTTCTCACATCCACACTGCCTGTGATTTGCTACTTGGCAGAAAGGTGGGCAAACAAGAGCCGCGAGAGAAATGTCCTGGTGTCCTTCCGAGCACGCACGTTGGTGGAATTCGCGGCGCACCTGGGTGCAGGGTTAATAACACTGCTAATAAATGAGGCACAGCGCTCGCTGCTGATTCTACCCGGCTCGCGAAAACCACAGATAAATTAACATGGCGATGAAAATAAACCACAACGAGAAACCCGAGGACATTTCAAACAGGAGTGTAAGGGGCTTGTGCTCGCTCAGCAAAAGGAAAAGCACTACTGGACTTACATTTTCTTTGGAAAATGATCTCGTGAAACACAGGTATCTGGTAACCTTGGATTTAAATAAGCCGTCTTTCCAGAGGTCAGCATCCACACCATCTGCTGTCTGTGCAACCTACACCAGAGAGACAGAGAAGGACCGCAGGTAAGGCAGGATGGCACCGAGGGCGCGTGCGAGTGCTGCTGCGTACCTGTGCCAATTAGCACGGGCCCAGACCCTCCTGGCATCTCATTAGTTCATTTCACTAGGCCCCGGGAAGAGACTTTCCGAAGGGGGAAAAGGGAGAGTGTGAAAAATACCACTTCTAAAAATATGGTCCCCGGGGAAGCCCCTGATTAAAGATACCCTGACAAAAATGGTTCTAATGAGAAAGGAGCAACTTTTGTTGTAGCGGGACCGAGGAGGAGGGTTGGAGAAGTCAGCACATTAAGTTGCTCATTACCACTCACTCGGGGGACGGAAGGGGGGCAGGAAAACGTCCAGTGGGGTATGAAATACCACCTGAGAGGGGCACCGCCGGTGGGGACACTGACTGGCCCCCTGCTCCAGGACTCTGGGGCCAGCCAGGGTGCTTCTGTCAATGGGAGTCTACTGGGGACAGGGTGGAGATGTCAGGAAAAGTCCCTCCTCGCCGTGTCTTCTTGGTACCAGCTCTGTGAGGGGTATTCAAGGTCAGAAACTGTATCATCATAGAAAAATAAGTCTGCAGTCTCACTAGGAAGCCGTTTTCTCGGGTACAGATGTAGACGTTTTCCTTGAACAAGAGTTCAAGGAGGCAGCCAGCCTTGGTTTGGGCCTACAGGACCCGTGTACTGGGCTGCGGGGTGGGGGACTCATGTGAAGGGCCCCGGTCGCGGGAGAGAGTTTACGCTGAGACAAGAGGACAGAAAAGGCCAGACGTGACAGGGTTCCTGCCGATTCTCCCAGACCCCACTCTGAGTGGACTGTCAGGGCTGGGCCTGCTCTCGAATCGGCAGCCCACCACGCCAGTACTCCGAGCATCCGCGGCCGGCACCCCAGAGGGGCACTCCGGAAAGGCTCAGGGAGCCACATTCCATTCGGGATGCACCCGGAGCCTCTCTGCTTGTCCCTGTGAGGTGGGGACTTCAGGACACAGTCCTTGATCTGACAAACTCCCTGCCGTGCTGACAAACTGCTGAAAGCAGCTCCATTCTTCATCCCCCAAACTGCCCCAGTCGGCCCCAACCCGTGAACACGCTCACAGGGCACAACAGTGGCCTCTGTCACATCCACAGGCTGGGGGCGCGCGGGGACGGGTTGGCTCCACGAGGACATTCCCGGAACCCCCATGGCCACATTCTCTGAGGCTGCCTGAGAACAGCCCACAGGCCAGGAGGCCAAAGAAAAATGTGTTTCTTTTCCCAAACCCAGCAACTGTAAATGAGCAAATGCTACAAAAGGAGAAGAAAGGC
>VMDR010000042.1:511723-581888 GCA_007922815.1 Macrotus californicus
CCCCCCCCCCCCCTGCCCAGGGATCCCTGTCGTTTCTCTTCTCCCTCGGGCCCCATGCTTTAGAAGGTTTTTCTGTTCCTAAAACTCTACTTTTACTGTCCTTCCTCAGTTCCAGGGTGTAGTCATTTGGGAATCACTCATGTACTTAATAAACACCCCTTTAGGAAAAAAAAGAAATAGTATCGTATCAAAATGTACAAATCTCTTTTAAGGGGCATCCCCATTTCAGAACCACTGAAACGGGAAAATAAAAAATGCATGGGAGCAAAGAAATAAGGACACCCGCTTGACTTCTCTACAATAAATGCATTATTTTAAAAATATTTTTAAAAGTAGGTCTGCAGAACACTCGAAGGGTGTGGAACCACAGGCTGGGACCCCAGGAGGAAGGGGGTTGCATCCAACGCCCCACGGGGAGGGGAGGGTCGGTGGGCTCTCCGGCCCGCTTGGAGAGTCCATGGAGGGGGTGTGCGCCCCACATCAAGGCGACTGTTTCCAGGGTTTAAAAAGGATGATTCCTACCTCGCACCACTGCTAGAGTTTGTCTTTTTCTGAGCGAGAAGACACCTTGGCGTGATAAAGAGGCGAGTGCAGGCCTGCTGTGGGCAGCTCGCCCTGTTCTCCCTCCTGGGAGTGACCATCTCCGACCTGAGCTGAGAAACATTATACACAGACAACCAAACCGAAGGTCCAGCCTTGCCCCGAGTCCACAACTCGTCTGCAGTGGAGTAAAAATGTGTCATGCCCTCCAACCTCTGCCAAGGGAAGGCAAGGAAGGTGGGGAAGAGAAGGAGGGAGGGAGGGAGACAGAGAGGAGGGAGGGAGGGCGGGAGGGAGAGTATGTGTGTGTGGAGGGGGGGTCTGGGCAGAATGCAGACACCTGGAGCCTGGGCCACGTGAGCTGGACCCACACAGGGGCCACGGCTCCATGAGCAGGAGCCGCAGTGAGAAGGTCCCGGGCCTGTCTCATCAGGAGCTCTAGGGAAGAGGACTCGGTGTCAGGGGCCTGGACATTCCCAGCCTTGCCTTCCCTGCAATGATCCAGCATTCCAAGAAACTTCTTTCCAATCCAGTCACATAAAGATGCTTCCTAACCTAAATTCTCCCTACCCCCAGGGAGATGAGCTAACAACCTACAAGATAAGTTACCTACAAGATAAGTTCCAGGGAAGGCAGGCATCGGCATGGGGCGCCCCTGCAGAAGTTCACGTCTAAACTCTGATCCTGTGAACTGGGCAGCCAACCTCTGGCTCCTGAGATGGGGAAGTGCACGTGTGTTCATGAGGAAGGGGGGCTCCTCCTGAGCACGGAGAGGTTAGAGGAGCCCATGAGCATGCAAAGTGCCTGCCTCAGCACCCACCAGGGAGCACCCACAAAGCCTGTACTAACACGTCCAAACTAAAAATGAGGACAAACATCGAACCAAATAATGAAAGCCATGTCATGCTACACCGGGAATCGAAAAGTTCTGAATTGTCACATCAGAGCTCAGCTCTAACCTCCGGTCCTCTGGGGTTCCTCCCCCATCTCTCGGAGATCAGTCTTCCAATACCAACGACACGCTTGTGCGATAACGTTTACCGGCCCCCACTGCGCACAAGGACAATGCCTGCTCTGATCGCCATTGACCCTCCACACTAGGTACATATTCGGGCGCCATCCAAGTCTGCTGAAGGAATGACTGAGCCAAGTGTGAAAAGCCCCAGACCCTGTCAGCTACCCAAGTAAGGGAAGAAGTGGGAAACATGGAGTTTCCAGGATTTACTCTCTGGCACTTACACATTTCAACAATCAGGCCGCTTATCTTTTTGGTCACCTTGTGTGTACCCTGCCTTGTCCCCCAAATGACTAGAGTATGATCAGTGACACTGCTGACTGCAGTGCCTCCGCAGTGTCTGTTATAGGGCTTCACGCACACTCATACTCACACAGAGACACACACACTCACAAGCACTCACACGTTCACACACTCACACATATATGCATATTCACATGCACACACACTCTCTTACATACACATGCACACACTCACACTCATACCCTCCCTCTCACTCATTCTAGCACCTGCCTGGGTACAGGAGCTGCCTCTGAGGAGGAGCAGGTCGAACACGTGGGTTTCTCTCTCTTCTCTGCTAAAGTGACAGCCAAGTGGAGAAAGTATGAACCTAAAATAAGGAGAAAGAGAGGAGCACAGCACCAGAGAGATGCCAACCAACGTCTGCAGGTGTAGGGAGTGGAAGGAACGGACGGAGCAGAGTGGAGGGGTTGACGTCTAAGGGTCTGATGGGGCCTCATTGCCAAGCTCCAGGGCCCAGAGCCACCAGACACCAGTGGGGATGAGGGTGGAGGGCGTGGAGGTGGCAGGTGTGAGTTTAGGGCTGAAACAGGGCTGTATACAAAGCGGAATTAAACTCCCAGATCCCTACCCTCATTTCGGATGTATTTTCTGCAGAAACGAATCCAGTAAGACTCAGGACTTCAAAACACAGCCTAGCGGGTGAGGAAGGAGGTGAGGAGGAAATAAGACACCAGAGTGAAACAGGGGGGCTAACAGTGCACCCTGAATGGTGGGTCCCCCTCCCCTGCCACCACCAGGCTCGCCTCGGCAGGCGTTGTACCCCCTACACGCTGGATAATGAGGGATGCGTCCCCGGAGAAACTAAGGAGTGCCAGCAAGTAGACCGTCACACGCAGACTCTGGGGGTCTCCTGTCACAGCAGCTCGTCCTTGCAGCATCCCCTGCGTCCCCCCACCCCACCCCCACCCACAGAGCTCCAACACCAGGAGGTAGCACCTCGCTCTTAAATATAAACTGACAACGAAGAACCAGCAGGCACTGAGGGGAAGTCAGGTGGCACAGGTGATGCGAGGGAACAATGAAAGCTACGGAACAACACGGAATCCATAATTAACATCCTCTGAGGGATGAGGGAGCATATGGCAGCCACAAAACCAGAGTGGAACGCTGTGGAAGTGTTCTTAAAAGAAACAGTTTAAGAATATAAAGAGCCTAGAAATCAAAAAAGTTATAGGTGAAATTTAAAAATTCAAAAATAAAATACTGGAAGAGAAAATGGAGAAATTCTTCCAGAAAGTAAAATACAAAGATGAGATAAACTTATAGGGTCAATACAGCATCCAACTAGCAACCTTTCCGGAAAGAGCGGTAAAAAAAATGGAAGAGAACTGAGCCTCCAAATGAAAGAGGTCCCGAATGTTCTACCTCCCTAAACCAAAAAGCCCCACCCTGAAGCAAAACAACAGAGAATCCTGCCAAACTGGGGATTTAAAAAACACGATTAACACTTCTAGAGAAACAACCAGTCACACACAAAGGAAATAACAGGTCGCAGACAATGCTGTACCTTACATGCCCTTGACCTAATTATTTTATAACTGGGAGTTTGTACCTCCTGACTCTATATAACTTTTATAATAAGGAAAACAGCCATTTAAAAGACTCCACTTGACGGGGTGGGAAACAAGGATCTGCTTGAGAAACACTTTGTAAATCAGCCGTCCAACCGAGCCACCTGGGCAGGCGCTGTGCAGTTAACCCTTTGAACTGTCGGAGGTGCCTCGGCGTCAGACTCCAGCGCTCTTTGCCCAAAGGGAAGCTCTTGAAAGATACCACCGCTAACCACCAGATCCGTCAACCTGTTCACACCCTGGCGTTTTAAGAGAGCCCGCCCACAGTTCAAAGATGTATTTGGCAGACAGAAAGCAATCAAAGGGGCCAGGAAACTCTGCAGACATTCCAAAGGAAATATCTGGCTGGCACTATGAATAAGCATGAAGTTCAAAGGCCCTGGATGTGTCAGATCACGCACCGTGGAAACACGCGCTTGGCCCGAGTCAGGCAGTGGCCAACCGCGCAGGCGCTTAAACTCTTCCATCACAGCGGTGTGGACGCAGCCAGGAGGCAGGGGGCCGAAGCCACCAGCCCCCGGCCCCTACCAGGAGGGACGCCCAAAGTGCTTTCTAAAAACTATAAAGTGAAAAGAGCCCTTCGACTCATCCGGTGCCAGGTTGGAGAGCCCTGGGCTGTTTCCTTTCTGTTCTGATTGCGTTTGCATTGCATCGTTTTCTGTCCTGGATGGGGAGCTCAAGGCGGCCACAGAGCTTCAGCTGGAAATGTCTAACATTTTTTTAGCAAAAAACACACACAGGGGTCTCTGTCCCTGAGACGGCTGCCTGTCCCTCAGCCCCAGGCTGTTCCCTCCACCCCATCGCAGAGTACAGGGACACGACGGCCACTCCTCTCCCGCCTCCGTGACACTGCACCATCCCGGCTGGCCCTCTAGATCTCCCTTCTCCAGCTTATCTTTCCTACACCTGCCGGTGATTTCCTGCCTCCCAGGCTTTGCTCCTGTTGCCTCTCAGACCCCATCACGTGGAAGCTTCTCGTCACTCAGGACCTGGGAAAGAACCCTGACCCTACACAGCCTCCCTGATGACATCAGCTGGAAGCACACCCTGTCCTTCCAGGACCTTCCCTTCCCTTTGGCTTCTCGCATCAAACCTTGTCTAATTTGGATGAAAGCATGTCACTCTTTTGTAATATAAGTTTTAATTTAAAAGTATCAGATAGAAGAGACCTAGAAAAAAAAAAGAGGGGGCTTTCAAATACTTGCACACATGTGTACCAGGAGGTGCGTTGCCAGAGAACACACAGGACCTCCCAGTTAAATTAGCGTTTCAGACAAACAGTTGAACAATTTTTCAAATTGAAGGATTTTCAAAAATTTTGGATGTAAGTAGGCACCCTGCACTTCTGTGTGCTAAATCTGGCCCAGACACAAAAGGTGCCCCAAGCTTCGTGAAAAACTGGAACCAAACTGGAAGTGGGGCGGCAGCAGAGTGCTCACATGGTGCCCCCAGCCCACTGCACAGCCCCATGGCTGGACCGGGCACACTCAGCTTAGACTCACAAGGTCTGAGGAACATGCGCATCATCCGCTAAAAACGGGCAAGAGCTACTCCATGGCCTAACTGGTATTAAAAGCACCAGTTATGACTTGTTTCTATGCATTTGCATATGCAAATGCGGGGGAAAAGGAAGGCAAAAGAGCAAACCAGTGACAGGGGCTACTAGAGATGGGGTGTGGTCGAAAGGAACTTGAGCTTTGGTTGTACTATTTGTTAAAATAAGAAGATTTTTGTAATCCTTACTTAATTGAAAGTAAATACATTTTTTGCGAGACAAAAAAAAACAAGTCTAGAAGGATAGCTCCAAACTCTGTAGGGTCAGAGAAAAGGAACGGTAAGAAAAGGAAAGGTAATTTTTCACTCTTCAGTTGATATAATTCTATATGATTTGAAAATGAGCATTCATGATTTTAAACTGTCATGAAGATATTTTAAATTAAATTTTACACGGCAGGGTTCCCTGACCCTCTCTACCATAGACCCTGGGAGTAAGAGGAAGTTCCATTATGGGAGGTGTGTCTGGTGAGCGCAGAAGGGAAAGAGAGGCTGGTTCCTGCAGACCTCCTTCTGTCTGCTGACCACGCCCCGTGTTCCTAAGTCCCTCTCTGGCTGGACTCTGATAACCATCTGTGCCTCACAGTACCCAATACCTACTCTCCTGGGCCAGGGAAGGAGGAAACACAGCACATTAAAATATGGGCTTTTCCTGGCTGGTGTGGCTCAGTGGATTGAGTGCCGGTCTGCGAACCAAATGGTCGCTGGTTCGATTCCCAGTCAGGGCACATGCCTGGGCTGTGGGATGGGTCCCCAAGAGGCAACCACATAATTGATGTTTCTCTCCCTCTTTCTCCTTTCCTTCCCCTCTGTCTAAAAATAAATAAATAAAACCTTAAAAAACAAACAAACAAGGGCTTTGGGATCAGAAAGATGTGAATTCAAATCCTGGCTTCACCACTCAGTAGCTATGGACCTTGGCTGAGCTCCTCCACCTCTCTGGGCCTTGGCCCCGGCCTCTGTACATGGAGACGACAGGTTCTGTCTCCGATAGTTGTAGCAATCACAGCAAGAGACGAAGCAAATAGAGTGCACTGCCCAGCAGCACCCGGCCCACTGTAATCGCTTGATAGACGGTAAATATTGGTGTTGGCGTTCTCTCGAAAGCACTGCCTCCCTCCCACACCCGGCGGGTAGGCTGACCTGGCTATAAACAGACCTCTCCCTGCACAGGCCGTCCTCTCCCAGCATGGGTTGTCATCACTAGGGTGCAGTTCATCTCTTCAAGCCACAGGTCCTTATTTTCTTTCAGCAAATATTTACTAAGCACTCCTGATGCAGGAGGCACTGGCACCATGCCCTGCGGCACGTACGAATACGAGTGGCTCGGCCCCTCCCTCAGAGGGAGGCCAGCAGGCACAGCGAGTCGCAGGGCGGAGGCGGGACACCTAGGTTTGACCTCAGCTCATCCACACCTGTTGTGTGACCTCAAGAAGTGCGCTCCAGCTCCCTGAGGCTTCGTTTTCTTATTTGTAAAATGAGATTATAAATGGTAATTCTGCAGGGTCATTGTGTGAAGTAAGTACTGGGTACCGAGCAGCTGGCACAGGGACAGACGGGCGCAGCATGGATATCCAGTGTGACTGGAAGTGCAAGGCAGAATGGCGGGAGCACTACAAGGAACGAATGAGAATAACAAAGCACATCGGGGTGCGGGAAGGGGTTAGAGGAGGGCAGGGAGAGGAGCCTCGAAGGCAGTGAGTGGAGGAAGGGGGCAGGCACGCCCCCTGACCAGCTGGATCAGAACAGCACTTGTGGGAAGAGTGGGCTGGCTGGACTGTGGCCAGCGCAGCATGAGAGAAGAGCCAGAGGGCCGAGGTGGGCGGAGCAGGGCAGGTGCAGGAGGCGGGGCTGCCCTTGTAGAAGGGGGGCATCTCTGCAGGACTGGCAGCAGGAGGAGGAATTTCAAGTGATGCAGAAGGAGACACCCAGAGCTGAGAGGCGAGGACTGGAGTCTCTTGGAAGAGGCTATGCGGGACAAGGATGGTGAGGACCGAGCTGGGGCGGAAGGAGAGGCAGGAAAGGATGATGTAAAAATGAAGCAGAGACAGAATCATAAACCTGCCTGCCAGGGGCGGGGGTGGGGTTGCAGAATGGGCAGAGGAGCCCCAGGCCGATTCTGGCCTGGGTCTAGCAGGAACAGTTCAGGGCAGTTGTGGGTTGGGGGACTGGGTAGGGATGGGAAGGAAACAGAAGACAGCTGAGTTCTGGAATGTTCAGGTTGAGAGTAAGACAGCTATGCTATGTGGGCTTGTCTACCAGACAGGTGGAAATGTGGGCTGGTGAAGAATTGAGGCCCGAGCACAGGTCATCTGTGGGGAGGGTGGCAGCTCCCCTCTGTGTGGCTGGGACCTGAGCTGGAGGAGACCAACATCCTCGCAGGACATGGTTGAGAAAATAGTAAAAACTCGTGATCCTGGGATGAGTAGAACACCCAAGGACCCTTCCTGGCTCCCCCAGCTTTGAGGAAGGACGCCCGTCTGTGCACTGGCCCAGGCTCCCCCACCCATGTTGCCGGCTCCACCTCTGTCCCAGCTCTCGGCAAAGAATGCCTGCCTGGAGTGGTGGCACAGGTTCCTGCTGGAACGGAGCCAAGCCACTCAGACCCCAAGGCCAGGCTCTGGGCTCCTGGCTGGCTTTAACAAGGGGGCCCTGAAAGAGACCCAGCAAGACAGGGAGGACAGGAAGAGTTAAAGTGATGGGATTTAAGAGGAGACAAGCTGATCTCGTGAGCTCATGAGTCACGCTCAATGACAGGAGCAAGAAAGCAAGGAGATGAACTGGCCCTTGTGGCTAAGTCACCCTTCCTATTTACTCTATTACTCAGCTCTCAAACCACACTGCCAGCTATAATTGCATTTCAATTCATGTTTAACACAAACATAACTTAGCTGGGTGTTAGCATCCAATATCCCCGACACAGAAAGGCAAAACAGAAAGGAACCTGCTAATTCAATTCGATAAACGCCATTTGCCTGCCCAGTGGCGCACGTGTGCACCCAGGCACGGGGCTGGGGACTGGGGACCGGGGGTGCAGCTCTGGGAAAGGCTCCGTTCCACGGCCTCCAGGGGGCCTATGATGCAGACAGAGTCATGCACAGGCTGACAACTGCAGTTAAAGAGTGGTAAGAGCTGCAAGAGAGAAAAGTGGATGCACCATCAACAGGCAAAGAGCTAGAACATCATGCCACGGGGAGAGGCACAGAGGCAGGAACGGCAACAGCACATTTGAGGAACTACATAGAGTTCAAGGGGATAGGATGAGGGCTACAAGGTAGGGACAGGGAAATTTAAGTTTAGTCCTAGGTTCCAGGGAAGTCCATCCATTTGATAAACAACCTCCTGAGGGCTAGTTGCGGAACATCTACTAGTAAATACAACAATGAATTTGCCTTTGAATCTAAAAACAAGGTGAGTGATCTGATCTTTTAGACAATTTCGAGGCTGGAATGGAGTTGGGGAGATGTACTGGAGACAGTTCCACTGGCTGTAAGGAAGGACAGTGGAGAGTAGTTACTGGATATTTGCTTAGTCAACAGATCCATCCCTTCTTAAGCTCCTGCCCGCCCACCCAGCCCTCTCCACAAACACAGTGGAATCTGCAGTCACATAATTCCCTATCACATCAACCTTATACACTGGTCAGCCTAACCCATGATCAGAGGGACGTGGAACAGCCAAGAAACTGGGCATGGGTGGGGTGAGGACAGAGTCGGAATTAGAAACAATGAAAGAATTCGATGAGGCTGTTTGACATAAGAACAATCTATTCTTAAAAAATTAGCTTTCCTCTCTAAAAAGTAAGGAACTTCCCATCTTTTTCAAAGCTTTAAGATAGTTTGCAGAATGTGGGAATTACCGGTTCCTTGACAATTTTAGAGAATGCTACATTAAAATAACTTGGGCTTAGTACTTTTGTTAGAAATAATTCTCCGATGACTTCCCCAATGTCTTCCTGTGATACGGGTTTGTTATTGGAGTTCTTGTTAAATAGCAGCAGCAACGATCTAGCTCATCAAGATTTTCAATTTTAGTCACATCAGGCTGCATCCAGGAGCTATTCATCATGTTCTCTTATAAATTTCCAGTCTCCTTATGTTCCTACTCTCCTTTCCTTAATCTAAATTCTGCTTATATTTCTTTTTACTATCATATCGGGCAAAAAGTTTATCTATTATGCTTCTTACAAAGAATCAATTCTCAATGAACAACTCTCCCTCCTTTTCTCTTACTTCTGATTTCTCATTCTATCTTTATTATTTCCTTCCACGTGTTTTTGTAGCTGCTTTAGCTCTGGGAAAATACTAATCAGTCTAATGTACATGAAATTGGAGCCTCAGAAAAAGGAGAGGTTAGGAGAACCATTTTAATAATGTCCCAACATTTTCCAACTGCAACGAGAGCAGAATATCCATTCTTTTCAGATGTCTGTGGAACATTCACCAAGACAGATCACAGTCCAGGCTGGGGTCGAAACTACAGCCCACAGGCCAAGTCCTGCCGGCTGTTTGTGTACAGCTTATGAATGACAAATGATTTTTATGTTTTTATGGGTTAAAAACAAATAAATATGCAACAGAGAACACATGTGGCCCACAAAACTTAAAATGTTAACTATCTGGACCTTTACAGAAAAAGTTTGCTCACTCCTATTCTAGGGCATAAAACTGAGTTTGTTCTCTGATGACATGGAATTCAGTAAGATGTTAATAACAGAAATATACCTAGAAAACCCTCAAATACATGAAAGTAAGACAACACACATCTAAATAACACATGAGTCAAAGAAGAATTCAAAGGGGAAATTAAATAGTATGGTAAATGGAATGAAAATTAAATAAAAAATAAAAAAATTTCAGGGATGCAGCTAATGCAGAGTTTAGAGGGAAATTCATAGCATAAAAATGCTTGTATTAGAAATGAAGAGAGTTCTCAAATCAATAACCAAAACGTCCACCCTGGCTGGTGTGGCTCAGTGGACTGTGTGCCGGCCTACGAACCAAAGGGTCACTGGTTAAATTCCCAGTCAGGGCACATGCCTGGGTTGCAGGCCAGGTCCCCAGTAGGGGGCGTGTGAGAGACAACCACACACTGATGTTTCTCTCCCTCTTTTCCTCCCTCCCTTCCCCTCTCTAAAAAATAAATAAAATCTTAAAAAAAATAAGCAAAACTTTCATCTTAAAAACAAAAACTACAACATTAAGCCCAAAGTAAACAGAGGAAAGGAAACAATAAAGAGAAAACAACACAACAGAACACATAAAATTAACGAAGAAAATAAATAAAGTCAATTGCTGGTTCTTTGATAAGATCAATGAAACTGATAAAAGTCTAGGCAGCCTGAGGAGGGAAAAAGAGAGACAACACCTGTGATCATTATTAGGAATGAATAAGAGCATACCCCACAGGTCCTAGATATATTAAAAGAGTAAGAAAGTATTGTGAACGACTGTATGCCCAGGCACTGGAAAACTTAAATGGAAAAATTCCTTGACAGACAGAAACTACTGAAGCTCATTCAAAAATATATCATTTGAACAGCACTGTGTCTATGTAAAAACTTGAACTGTTGTTAAAAACCTACCTAGGTCCAGGCCCAGACAGCTTCACTAGCAAACTTACAAACATTTAAGGAAAAATAATTCCAATTCTATATTAAGGACCCCAGAAAACAAATGAGGAAGGAACCCTTCCCAACTCATTATATGAGACCAGCATTAACCTAATTCCCAAACCAGACAAAGATGTTATAAGAAAACCACAAATCATCAATATTTCTCATGGACATATCATAAAATGTCTTGGCAAAACCTTAGCAAATTGAATCTAACAATAAATGAAACGGTAATGTATTGTGTCCACGTGGGGTTTATCCCAGAAATCCCAGTTTGGTTCAACACCGAAAGTCAATCAGTATATTTCGTCACATTGAAAGACCAAAAGGGAAAAGTGATATGATTATCACAACAGATACAGGTAAGGCATTTGACAAAATTCAATATCCACGTCTGATAAAAACTCTCTGGAAATGTCCTTCCTAAGCTTATTAAATACTACCTACAAAAAAAAAAAAAAAAAAGGCTGCAGCCAACACTACATTTAAGGGGTGAGACTCTGAGGGCACCTCCCCTGGGGTCTGGAACAAGGCAAAGGTGTCTGTTCTCCCCAGCTCCCCGGCACGGTGCGCTGGGTGTTCTGGTCGGTGCCGCAGGGCAAGAGAAAGGAATCAAAGGGCGTATAGAGTGGACAGCAGAAAGGAAAACTGAGTACTAGGTACAAGGGCACCAAAAACATGGAATGCTCAGGAATGAATTTGGCCAAGCAGCTGCATGACTTATACGCTGGCAACTCAAACAGGCTGATGAGAAAAACTGAGGACTTAAGTAAGTGAAAGGCTATAACATATTATTTGGAAATAATTTAACATTGAGAGGTAAGTTACAAAAATAACATTAAAAAATGCCTGTGCACGACCCTTTACCCAGAGTCTCTAAAATGCGAACATTTCACCACATGTCCCTCTTCTCTCCTCCTCCCTCCCTCAATGGGATATATAGCTTCATACATGTGTTTGTATGCTATATTCTTCACACTGATCAAGCAGCACACGATATCCATCTGTCTCACTACTGGCAACGTTAACCAGTAACTTGCTGAAGGTGGTATGTGTTTCATTCTCTACTTTTACTCTTTGCAACTAATTAAGTATTTTGTGAGAGAGACTGTGATACTATGTAAATATATTACTTCTCATAAAATTTTCACCCAGTTGTTTTGACATCTTGATATATCTTTTAAGACCAAGAAGAAACTGACAGATGTGACTACATAAAAACTTCGTAAGATGAACAATAATCAACAAACTTTGATACTATAAACAGCGTGGAAAGACAATGACAGACGGAGAGAAAACCACCTGTAATGTATACAACAGTCAAAGAACAAACGGAACAAAGGGAACCTTACAAATCAGGGAGAAAAAGCCAACCGCATGAGTCAACTTAGGAAACAGAAAATAGAAAAAATACAAATGGCCAATAAACATGAAAACATTACCAATAACAGAACTGCAAATTCACACAATGTGCTCCTAGTCTGGAAAAATAAAAATAAGAAGACTGATGTAAAGAGTGACGGTGAGAATGAGGGTACACAGAAAGTTTCGTATACCATTTACGGGAGGTATATATAAGCTGGTAAAGCAGTTTTGAAAAGCTAGTGGCGGTAACTACTAAAACTTACCAGGAGCACACACCCAGAGACATACGTACAGGAATATTTATCACAGCACTGCTTTTCAAAAACCAAAGAAAAAATTAAATTTCCAATAGCAGGGCAGTGGCTAACAAGTTACAGTGGAAAAAGAGCCATTAAAAAGAAGGAGGTTGATACGGAAAGATCTCCTACATACATTGCTCAGGAAAAGAGGAAAGAAGGAGCATCGTGAAGAGCACATGCATTAGGAATAGCAGCAATGACGCGATAATAGCTACATAGCTCAAGGCATCGCAAGTGTTTCAAGCACTTTGTGTACCTTACTTAGTTCACCGAATCCTTCCCACAGTTCTAGGAGGACAGTTCTGTGAATAATCCCCACTTGAGAGACATGGAAACTGACGCTCTGCTCAGAGGTAAACTACCTTGACCAAGGTCACACAGCTCGTAAGTGGCAGAGCCAAGATACGAACCGAGGTAAGAAGGTTCCAGAGTCTCTGCTTTTGATCATTAAGCCATACAGTCTCTCTCCCTATATATGTACAAAGGTATTTGCAAAACCATAGGAAAGAGACTGGAAGGATCTAGACCAAACTGTTAACAATAGTTACCTGTTACTAACGCAGAACCTTACTTCACAAATAACCGACTAACTAATGAATGGAACTGACTGCTAGATCCCCTGGAGGTCTGACTACTTCAAGCCCCAGAGCAGGCTCTTCCTTCTAGTCTCCTCTCCCGTACCTGGAGGTCTCTCACAGGCTCTCTGGTCCCTTCGGTGATCTCAATCTCTCGATAATATACAGCTCACCCCCGACAATTCTCAGCTCCCGCCACATGTCCTCTTCCCTGTATGCACCACTCCTCATGCAAACTGTCTCTGAATACTTAAATGTGAACCACAAAAATTGAGAAAGGTGGCCTGAAGCATGAGCCATGTAGACATTAAGGAGGTACTGGAAGTATTTTATAAGCATGCAGTAGCATATTTCTTCCCTGTATATATAAAGCTGAAACACAAATATTTAGGAAAGATTTCTGACAGGCTTAAAGATAAACAGATTCTCTTGTTAACCCTGAGTTAACATAAAATTAAAGCAAGCCAGGGCTTCCACTTCTAGGAATATGAAATAAGATATACTTTTTCCTAGTCCTTCCACTGAAAACAACAAAAAGTCCTGGACAGTGTATGAAAGAAACATAAGTGGACTCGGAAAGGTAAGAGAAGAAGGCAAGCAGCTAGGGACCTCAGGACCAAGAACAACAATGTGGAGAGCTCTCTGGCTTCCCCTTTCCCCACATATCCTAGACCTGGAGCTAAAGAAGTCAGTAACCTGGAACCAGCAGCAGACACAGACACCCCCCCACCAAAAAGAGCCCTAACCAAAGGTTGCTTTCTCTAGACAATAACAGATCATTGAGCCAATAACAGATCATGCCAATCAAACACCACAAAAACACGGTGGCCCCACCCCCATCATGCCAGTAAAACCAGAGTAGGGCGGCTAGACGTCCACCCTCACAAGGCTGTAACAAGGCATCCCAACACTTCTCACAAGATGGTATCAGGGAAGGCCAACGGGAGAGCCAGGCCACTCACCCCCAGCAGGCAGTTATGAGGCTTCCCTCCCTCTGCCCCTCCTTCTCTCCAGGGGAGCAATAATGGAGAGACTTTGGGGAAAGTCAGGACTTCCATCACACTCTCTAACAAGGCCACCTCGCCAAACCGGTGACGTCGGTAGGGTCCACAAGGGGGGCTGTAATGAGGCCTTCCCACCTCAGAGTTGGGAGTCAGAACTCCCATCACCACCCAGCAAGAACAAAGAACCCCGTCTCCTTGGGTGTCAACAGAAGCCACGTGGGGAAACTGAATTCCCTCTCCTGCCTGGCAGTAAAGAGATGGTGCACCCTCCTTTTCCTTCCAGAGCAGTGTCAGAAGAGCCGGCTAAAATAAAAGGTTTAAATAAGACCCAGAGTCTCATAATATAATATATACCCACAATTTCCAGGTTTCAGTCAAAACCCACTCATCAAGTAAAAGCACCAAGAAACACAATGGTCTCAGACTGAACAAGAAGACAATCTACAGAGCCAAAATCAGGATAACAGAGAAGCTAGCATTATCTTGGGGGGGGGGGGACTTTAAAGCAGCCATCATAGAAATGCTTCACTGAGCAATTATGAACATCCTTGAAACAAAAGAAAGTCTCAGCGAAGAAATAGAAAATATAAAGAAGAACCAAATTGAAATTCTGGAAATGAAAAATACAGTAACTGAAATAAACTTAACGGATGGACTCGGCAGCAGAATGGAAAAGAGAGAAGAAAGAATCAGTGAACTGGCAGATGGAATAGAAATGACCTAATGTGAACAACAGAGAGAAAATAGACTGAACAAAAAATGAACAGAGCCCTGGGGAGCTGTGGGCTGTAACAAAAGACCCACGACCCCTTTCATCAGAGTTCCAGAAGAGGAACTCAGTGAGCTGAAAAGTACCTGAAGAAATAATGGCTAAAAAGCTCCTAAATTTAACAACAGACATAAATCTACAAAGTCAAGACAGTAAGCAAACCTCCAACTTGATAAATCCAAATAAATCCACACCAGGACACATCATAATCAGACTCCTGAAAAAAAACAGGACAAAGAAAAATTTTTGAAGAATTGAGAGTGGAGCAACACTTTACTTATAGGGAACAGCAATTCGAACGATGGCAGATTTCTCATTAGAAATCACGGTGGCCAGAAGGAAATAACACAACATTTTTCAAGTGCTAAAAGAACTGTCAACCCAGAATCCTATATTCAGTGAAATATCCTTCAGAAATGAACAGGAAATAAAGACATTCTCAGACGGAGGAAAACTAGGAGAATTTGTCACCAGCAGACACACTCTGAAAGAACTGCTAAGAAGTTCTCTAAACAGAAAAGAAATGATGGAAAAAAAAAAAGGAACTTTGAAACATCAGGAAGGAAAAAAAAAAACATATAAAAATATGAGTAAATCAACTTCTCCTTTTGAATTTTTCTAAACTATGTTTTTTGGTAGAAGCAAAAATTGCAACACCGATATGGAAATATTTAAGACAATTAATTATATTATGAATAAGGGAGGGCAAAGGGGCACGAGAGTAAGGGTTCTGCACTTCACTCTAAGTAGTGAAATGAGGTCTCCAGATACACACACACACACACACACACACACACACACACACACACACACGATGTAATACCTGAAACAACCACTAAATGTGCAAAGAAATATACTCAAAAAACACTTAGATAAGCCAAAATGAAATCCTAACAAATGTTCAGGTAACCCACAGGAAGGCCAGAGAAAGAGTACTGAAAAAGAAAACAATTAAGACAGCAGAGAATAAACAGAAAATAAAAAGTAAAATGGCAGGTTTAACTCCCAACATATCAATAATTACATTAAATATAAGAGATCTAAATACACCAATTAAAAGACAGAGATTTGCAGAGTAGCCTTAACCACAAGACCTAACTACAGGCTGTCTACAGGAAACTTACTTCCAGTATAACGGTATGAGCAGGTTGAAAGTAAAAGTATGTCAAAGGATCTGTCATGAAAACATTACCCTAAGAAGGAAGCCGGAGTAGCTATACTGATATCAGATAAAACAGACTTCAGAGCTAAGATAATCACAAGACAGAAAGGGACATTCAATGATGATAAAACGGTCAACATGCCAAAAAAACACAGCCATCCTAAATGCGCATGGACCAGACAGCAGTGCCGGAAAACATGTGAAGCAAAAACTGATAGAATGAAAGGAACGAAAGATAATACCAAAATTACTGTTGGAAACTTCTCTGCTCTGAAACTGACAGAATAACAATTAGCACGGAGAGAAAATCAGCACGGACACAGAAGAACACAGCAACCCTACCAACCAAGGGGATCTAATCTGTATGTTTAAAAATCTCACTCAATAACAGCCAAGTGCTCAGTCTTTTCGAGTGACCGTGAACGTATGCCGAAACAGACCATTTCACGGACTATAAGACAAACCTCAACACATTTTTAAAGATGGAAACCATACAGAGTGTGTTCTCCAATCACAATGAACTCAAACTAGAAAACAATGACAAAGAGATTGCTGGAAAATCTCTAAATGCTTAGAAACGACACAACACAATTCTAAACAACCCACAGGTCAGAGAAGTCTGAAGAAAGATTAAAAATACATTGAACAGAACAAGAATGAAAATAAAACATATGGAAACTTGTTGGAAATAGCTAAAGCAGTGCCGACAGAGAAATCTGCAGCCCTAAAAGTACACATTCGAAATCAGGGAAAATCTGAAATAAATAATCTAAGCTCCTACCTCAATAACCTAGAAAAAGAGCAAAATGAACCCAAAACCAGCAGAAGGAAGTAAATAACAAGGATAAAAGCAGAAATCAATGACACTGAAAACAGAAAAACCGAAAAGAGTCAATGCAACAAAGAGCTGGTTGTTTGGAAACAGTTGATAAAACCAACAAACTTCTAGAAAGACTGAGGAAGAAAAAGACAGAGAAGACATGAATGATCAGTGTCAGAAACAGAGAATATTAGAGACTATGCAGACATCAAAAGGATAAGGAGAGAAGGCTACAAATAATTCTGTACATAAATTTGGAACTTTCTGTCCAACCCCTTCCTCGAGTTCCAAGGAGGGAAGAGAACTGGTATTTAAACCAATCACCAATGACTGATACTTTAATCAGCCATGCCTATGTAACGAAGCCACCTCAAAACCCCAAAATGATCGAGTTTGGAGACCCTCCAGCGTGGGGAATGCCTGGAGATTTAGGGACAGTGGCATGCTGGGACAGAGGGCCTGGCAGTTCTGTGTCCTTTCCATACACCGTGCCCTATGCATCTCGTCTAGCTGGCTGTTTCTGAGTTACATTCTTTTCTAATAAATCAGTAATAAAGTAAAAGGTTTCTGTGAGTTCTATGGGCCACTCAAGTTCATCGAGCCTGAGAAGGGGGTCACTGGAATTCCTGATCTGGAGCCGGTCAATCAGAGCACAGGTGACAAGCTGGTCTTGCAATTGTTGTCTGAAGTGAGGTGGTGGAAGTTTCATGGGGCTGAGCCCTTGGTCTGTGGAATCTGATGCTGTCCCCAGGGAGACAGGGTCAGAACTGTTGCCTGAAGTACACCTACAACATGTTGGTTGGGGTGCCATCCCCAGGTCGGAACTGGGTTCAGGATCCTTTTAAATATTAACTACCATCTAAATTCCAGCAAAAATTTTTTTATAGATATAGACAAGATTATTCTAGAATTTATATGGAAAGACACAAATGAGACTGAATAGCTAAACTAATTTTTAAAAAGAAGAATAAAGTGGGAGGTGTCATCCTACCCAATTTCAAGACTTACCACGTAGTCACGGTGCTCAATTCTGTGCGGTGTTGGCAGAAGGCTAGACGCACAGAATGGAGCTGAGCAGAGAGCCACCCAAATATGCCCCATTGATTTCTCATAAGGGTTCGAAAGCAATTCAGAAGGAAAGATTGCCTTTTCAATGAATGGTGCCAAGCAGTCGTTCAACCCGGGGGGGAAAGAATTCTGCCCTAAGTTCACACCTTACGTAAAATTAAATCAAAATGTACCAGCCTTAAATGTTAAATGTAAAACCATCAAACTTGTAGGAAGAAAAACAGGAGAGAGTCTTCCGGATCTAGGGCTAGGCTTACATTTGACACCCAAAACATGATGGATAAACGGAAACACTGACACTTGGACTTGATGAAAAGTTTAAACTCTGGCTCTGTTCAGGGCCCTGTTGAGATAAAAAGACAACCACAGACTAGAAAAAAAATATCTGCAGATCACAAAATCGACAAAACACTCGTACCTAAATATACAAAAAAAAACTCTTAAAGCTCAACAGTACAAAGCCAAACAATTCAATTACAAAATGAGTAAGACCTGAAGTGACATTTCATTGAAGACACAGAGATGGCAAATAAGCACATGAAGAGATGCCCAACATCGTTAGCCACTCGGGTAACACAAATTAAAAACAAACGAGTTCTCACTGCGTACCAGTTAGAGTGGTTAACAAGAACACCGACAATAACAAATGCTGGAAAGGATGCGGAGAAACTGGATCATTCATACCCTACTGGTGGAAACATAAAAGTTTACAGCCACACAGGAAAGTAGTTGGGCATCTTCATTAAAGAACTAAAAATGCACTTGCCACATGACCAGCAAGTACTACTGGACACTCATCCCAGGGGAATGAAGACTCGGGTCAGCATGAACCTGTTCATGAGCAATTATAGCAGCCTTATTCATGATAGCGCCAAATGAGACAATCAAGATGCCCTTCGGCGGGTAAATGGTTAAACAAATCATGGTATAGGCTTATCAATGAACACTGTTCAGCAACAAAAAGGAAGAAACTATTGATGTGCACAACAGATTCTCCAGATGAATCTCCAGAATATAATGCTGAGTTTTGGGGAAAAAAAAAAACCAGTCCCCAAAGGTTATATGCTGTATATATGATTTCATGTCTATAACATTTCTGAAATGACAAAAATTATAGAAATGGAAAACAAATCAGTCATTGTCAGTGGTTAAAAAGGAGTTAGCTAATCCCTAGAGACAGTAACAATTTACCTGTGAGCACTTTTGAATATGAACCAACCAATCTTGAGTGCCTATCTCCATCCGCCTCCTTGTATTGGGCTCCTTCCGTCCGGGACACTCTCCCACTGCCGTAAATCAGCCCAGGGCCAGGTACCTGACCGCTAGAGGACACCTGCATAGCCCAAAGCCCACTGAAATTATTTCAACTAGACAGTCCTACGTCGGCTTCGCCTGCCTTGCCCTGCCTGTCCTGCAGAAGTCACGAAGCAGGCTGCTGCCCCTGCTTTCCCCTCACTCCCTCTGCCTCCTGCCCAGTCCCGGTGCTGCTGCTGTGGCCCTGCGTGGAGTGCTGTGCCCCTCCGCCTGGGATCCATGACAACAAACTATCTTTCAGATGGCAGCTGTGTCCTGATGTGCCAGCCTCGCCATACCTGAGCAAAAACAGAAACGCTCTGTATCCTCCCCCGTGTGCGTGTCCATGCCCCGGTGGCCGTGATCTTGGGCTAGAGCTGTAAGTTGTTACACTGGGGAGACACGGGTAAAAGTACACAAGACCTCTCCACATTACCTCCTAAAATTCCATGTGAATTCTACAATTACCTCCAAATGGAAAATTTATCTAAAAAGAAACCAAAGTAAAATTAAAGCAGGCCCCTCATCTTTTCCATTAATCCAACTAATCGAGGTTTCCTTGCAAGGAGCTTTTCTCAATAACGAACAGGAGGAAATACCAGAACACGGCGTTGCTCCCCATGGGTCCTCTCCACTTCCCGAATGAACCAACTGTGGAATAAGTCCTTATTGTGGTCTTTGGGTAGAAACCAGGATTCCTAGTGGGTAGTGGGAAAAGCCAAGAAGGAGGCAACTTATGCCGCTGTTTCTGATCTAATCGCCCTAGCGACAGCCAGCGTTTGCCCCTTGCCTGCCTCCTGGACGCCAGGCCCCGCGCTAAGCACAGGCAGGCACGTGCACCCTCCCTGGCACACTCCATTTCCCGAGGCCGGGGCTCTGCAGGGCAAAGCGGAATGGGCCGGGAAGACACAAGACTTACACAATGGCTGGTCATTAAACTGCTTTCCGTGTTTTCAGTAAATCTCAGTTTAATGTGTTTCCTCACAAAACTAAAGGGAAGAACACCTGGTACCTTTTATCAAAACAAGCTCTGGTTCTGAAAATAAGCCCCTGTGTGAGGCCGGATTTAGTCTGCGGTTATTTCTGAACTGGGAGTCAGCCCCGGATGGCAGAGCTGTGTGGGGAGATAGAGGCAGAGCAGCTCCTGGAGGCTCTGGGCTGCCCCCGTCCCCTGGCCGTGAGGAGAGAGGGTGGTCTTTCTGCCCTGCTCACCCACCCCCTTCCCCAGCATCAGCTTTCTGGATATCCAAGTGACAGCTGTGACCAGACTGGAAATATGAGTATGTCCCCCATCTTCCACTTGCTATCTACCCTATTTTTTAAAATAATTGTCATTTCCATCTTTACATGCTTGTCACGTGATCTTTAAAACATCTTGGTCACTATTTGAAAACACCAGCCTGCTTGAATCTGCATTTAGAAGATTTTTTCTTTTACTGTTTTGGTGAGTAAAACAGAGGGACCTCACTTTCAGTTTGGGACTTTAAAGATATCCCTCTCTACGTCCTCTGGACACAGCCATGGGTCCAGAGGGAGGCCGATCTCCCCTAGCACCCCCAAAGCCCTCCCAGGTGACAGTTCAAGCATTGGACTTCCAATTATTTAGATACATTTAGGGCCTATATAACTTATACAGCTCCAGGAGTCTTTAAGAAATGTTTTCTTGCCTAACCAGTTCCAGAAATATACAGGAGTCCTGAGGGAAATGGAGACGGAGAGCGAGAGACAGAAGGAAGGAGGGAAGGAAGGAAAGTGGAGACTTCCGGGATGGATGACTGGGCCACGTGCTGCCCGGGCAGCTGGGGCAGGGGTCGGAGGCCGTGAGCAGAGCTGGCTTCCCAGCGCGCAGCAAGAGCAAGAAGGAAAACTAAACAAACAGGACTTCCTGGCTTCTCTCTGTGGGCTGGATGCCGAGTCGTCTGCCCCAGGGGCTTTGCTTCATCGGACGGCTGCTCCTTCCCATATTGCCAGCCCCTCCTCACCCCCTCACTGGTTCCTTCCCATGAACAACTACATATGCTCATCATCACTTCCCACCTTTAAACAAAGAAACAAGGAGCTGAGACCCCATGTCACCCTCCAGGTGCCACTTCCCACATGCCTCCATTCTGCAGAGGCCGCCTGCACGGCCTCCCATCGCCACCTCTCATTCCTACCGGACTCTTCAAGTCCACTCCAATCTTGCTTCTGAGCCTGCCACCGAGTTCACAGCCACCTCCACCTTTCGGTCTCATTTCACTTGCTCTTTAGGCAACTTTGAACACAAAGGACCATCTCTTCTTCCAGAAATAATCTTTTCTCCTCAGTTTCTTAATAATTTTCCACCTGCCCTTCTGAATGCTCGGCCTGGCCGCTCCTGAGTGCCTTCTTCACCCCCATCCCTCATCAGTGACACTCCAGGGCACTCTGATGTGGAGTCTGACGTGACACCTCGTCTCTTCCAGTTCTACAGCCTCTCCCTGGACCAAGTCAGTCTTGCCTGGTCTCTGCTAATGTGAGGACGATGCCCAGACCTCTCTCCAGACCTCTGCCCTAGGGCCACATGGCATCTCCACCTAGACGTCTCACAAATGCCTCGACCTCGGCGTGTCCAAACCTGGCCCGACAGCCCTCTCCCACCCCCGCTGCCCTGGCGGCCTCCGTTCCTGTCTTGACTGGCAGCATCGACATCCACCCAGCTTCCCAGCAAGGCATGCTGGTGTCATTCTGGTCATTCCCTTTCCACCTCTGCACCCATCTCCCACACTGAATCTGTATTTCTCTGGGAAAGAGTGTGTGTTCGGGTCCCTTAGATCAGGCCACTTCTTTCCATGTCCACTGCTAAGGGGCTAGGCCACCACCCTCTCGCCCCACATTGGCACAGAGCCTCCAAACTCACCCATTTGCCGCGGTGCCCACGCCTCCGATTACCGCCCTTGCTGCACACAATGAGCAAACTCTGGAAAGCAGGGACCTCAGGGCTACTTCCCCTTCATGTCCTTTGATGACTCCCACCACCCTCCGAGTCATGGCCAGACTCCTTTGGGTGGCTCGCAGTGCTCGGCTGTGACCTGGCCTCGTCCTCCTATCCATCCGCATCTCTCACCTTTTACCTCATGGGGCTCGACCTCTAGAACACTGGGATTCCCAGTGCCTTGCACAATACATATTTGTGTCACAAATGCACAAACAAATGAATGAGATGTCAGGAAAAGCGGCACTACGAAGCTATCTGAACTGGGTTTTGAAGGATGAGTAGAATTTTACCAAAACAAGAAGAGTATAGGAACCATGGAAGTATGAAAAACTATGGAAAGCTTGAGAATCCCCCACCTGGACGTCTGGGACCAGTCACTGAACTAGGGGGTGATCTGTCCCCTTCACGGCCCCTGTGACAGGAAGACTCCGGTGTGTAGGGTGGGGTTTCTCAGGAAGGGATGGAGGACTCTTAGACTTGCATGAGGGAGGAGAAAAAATCTCCTGGTCCCTCAGAGGCTGGGATTCTCTGGACTGCAGTTCTGAACGCTGCTCTGGGGTAGGGGGATGAGGGCAGCCAATAGTGCCGCAGAGGCTGGGCAAGGGGGTGTGGGGCGGCCTCTGCCTCAGCAGCTGGCATCAAAGCTCTCCAGGTTTTACTCTCGCATTTCCTTCATCCTCAAAGCTCCAGAAAAGTCTTGTTAAAAGTAACTCTAGTCTCAGCTGTTGTAGGGGAAACCACGAAAGGTCACAGAAGAAGGGAGAGCAGTGTCCATCCTCACTCAGGCCAGGTGAGCAGGGAGGCTGTGCCCAGCCAAGGGTGACCTCAGAGATGTCACCAGCGAAAACGGTGCAGCTGGAGAAGGCTGAGCCCACATGAGGCGTGAGGCAGTGCCCCGGGAAAGGCTCAGGGAAGTTGGAGGACAGACACCTGGGTGGTCTCCAGTTACAGAAGGGAGCGGTGTCTGGAAGCAAGCTGGAGGGGGCTCATGCTGTTGTAATCTGGGGTTCAGCAAGAGAAAAGGATGGATCTGCAAAGCCAGGTATGAAAGGTAAAAATGGTCTGTGAGGTTCCCTGCAAGGGACTTGTCACAATTTGCTTTTACATTTATTTGTGGACTCATTCCATTGTCCCTCTCCCCTTCCAGACGGCGAGCGTCACGCAGGCAGGGCCAGCGTGTGCTTTCACTCACCACTGCCCCCTCAGCGTCCAGCTGCGATGTAACAGGTACTCAAAAATAGGTTGGGTAAGTCAAAAAAGTTTGAATTAAACCACTCTGCAGTGTGTCATCACTCTTCTCTGTATTGCTGCTTTGCTTTTGCCCTCCAAGGATATTAGCATGTGCGAGCACATCCCCGAAAGTACATTATCAAAGAGGAAAACCGTCTGCAAAGAAAGAGCCACCTCACAAATACAGAATGGTGGCGCTAGTCTCTGAGTCATAAAGAGACAAAAGAAGGTTTAGAAAGGCAAAAGAACTGTTAACGGTAGGGAGGATGTGTTTCACTGGAAAGACAAAGGAATGCACCCAAAAATGGTCCTCAGTGAAGTCCACCTAGAGCCCTCGGATGCTGCAGTTTCCCCGCGTGACTTGGAAACCACAGGTCAAGAGTTTTAGAGGGAACTGCCTCTATGGCATTACGAGTGCCCAAAAGCTGACCACCCACACGTGGCGGAAGAGCAGGTACGACCTTGGGCAAACACCAGGCGTCGACGACAGTCACTATACCAGGTACCGGGGCGTCACGAGGACACTCGAGACCACCCACCCTGGCGGCAAGGAGCATCTCGGCCAGCCACTCTGAGGCCTGAGAGTGTGGCCATGGAGCAGAAGGGGAGGGCGTTTCAGAGAAGACCGCAGACACCGGGACAATAAATGGAGAAGTTTCACCAATAACCCTCAGCCCCGAGCCTAAGATGCTGCCCCCTGACGTGCAGAGAAGTTAAAAATTAAATTTTTACAGACACATATTTGGCATCTTTTACTTTCAGCAGCAACAGGGCCCTTGCTCATTCAGAAGCCGCCGTGCTGGCCAGGGCCAGCCATCCATCTGGTGCCTGCCTCGCAGTCACAGCGCTCACTGTGGCCGCGCACAGGGACAGGTCACTCCCACAGCAGATGTGACAGAGAGAGGTCTCGCCGCAATCCACAGCAGGGCGGCCTCCCTGAGGCCCAGCCACCATAAAACACCTTACATTTCAGTGTGAAGATGACTTCATACAAAACTCCAGATAAAAGGAATGGGGACCTCTTCTCCCCACCACACCCCCTCCCATTGCCCTTGAACTCAGGGTCAGACCTCTGGGGAACCAGATGCTTATCCAGAAGAGTCCTGCGGTCAATACAACGAGATGTCTCCAGCGCTCTCCCCGGAAGGGCTTCCAGAGGGAGCTCGGCCACGCTCCATCCCGGCGCAAAGGCTGGGTAATTGCCAGGCTGACCCCTGCAGCCTCTTGCCCTGCTCACCTTCCACAGTAATGCACGGCCCAGTGTAATCATGAGATGTGCTTATTAATTTTACTCGTTTGACACCACGCTCTTCTGCCCTGAGCGAGATGTTAGGAGAAAATGATAGGGTTAGATTCTGCTCCTGTCAGGCCTGCCGCGACTTCCAGAAAACCAGACTGCCGAAGGCCATCTGCCGCCCACTGGCCAAGCGCTCGAGATGACCCCAAAGGTACAAGCAGAAGTAAGAGACACAGATCAACTGAAGAGCGGCACAGCAGGAAGGCGTGAGACCCAGGCCCTGGTGTGAGCCCCTGGCGGGAGCCCTCCCAGTGAGCAGCCCAGGGGCCAGCCCGCACACAGGCAGTGCCGCTTTGTGTCCAATTCATCAAAAGACACTTTGGCCTCTCAAATCGGCAACACTTTTATTAGCTTCCCCAAGAGTTTTATGGCACAAAGCCATACCTAATGATTCTATTTTATAGCAAGTTATACATTCAAGCAGTACTTTGAAGTCCGGCAGCAGGTAAGACTCAAATCTTTGTCACAAAAGATTCCCTCGTTCTTTCACTTTTAAAATGTTTATAAGCTTTCAAACAGTTGGGAAAGTGATGGGGAGCATTTTAACTGGCCTCTCCCTCCTCACACAGGACCCAGTGCTGGGCTGACCTGAGACGTACGGCACTTTTCCCAATGGGGATGATTTCGCCCACTCACACCCGTCCTTGGCCTGGGGACATTTGACGATTTCTGGACACATTTTCTGCTGGGTGCCATTGGCATCTAGTAGGTAGTGGCCAGGGACGCTGCTAAACATCCTACGAGCATAGGACAACCCCACAGCACAAAATGACCTGATCATCAGCCCCCCCAATGTCAGTAGTGCCAAGGCTGAGTGCCACTGCCTCGGGGGTCTTCCTGGGCCAGGCCTTGTCCCCCCGCCCCCCACCACACCCAGGACATCAAACACTCATCTAATCACCGCAGCAGGATCTCCGTGCTGGCGACTGCGGCTCTCATTCTTCTACCTTTACGTATTCCTGATACACACTTGCAGTGAACAAGAATAAAATGCAGCCACAAACAAAACGAGGAAAGCGAAAATAAGGCCACTTCAGAATCTCCGAACACCGTATACAAAACCCTCTGAATGTTACTCTGCATTTTTTTAAAGCTCCAGCCAGAGCGGAATTTGTCTGTTGAAACAAAACAACCAACTCCAGCCATGGGTACTGCTGAACACCACAGATGTCTGCTGAAAAGCAAGGCAAGGCTCTGCTAAGTAGGGGATGTGTGGTCAGTCCCAGCAGGGGACTGGGGAGGGGGTGTGGTCCTGACTCACCACGCCCAAGGAGGGGGAGGGGCTCTGCCACTTCACTTCCCAGAGCTTGGGTTCTCCTCCTCAGCAAAGTAGAAATAAAGCCGCTTGCCTCCCCCACAGTGACCATGAGAGCCACAGGAGTTCCTGGGCAGAAGTTGGCTTGGTGAGCTGTACAGAGCTGTATGGTTGTAGGGCAATACATTCAGGGCATTTATGCACATGGGGCAACTGATGACAAACACCAGGGGTCTTTCAGCCTCTTGAATCCTTTTCATGAAATGTCACAACTAGAAGTGACTGGAAATCAACTAACCCAACCCCTGAATTTTGCAGGTGACAATGAGCATCACAGAGGTCGAGTGACTGGGCTCTGGGCACAGCCCGGATGGGCTCAGGTCTTCTGACTCTCAGGCCAGGACACTCCCGGGGCCTGCCCAACCGGGGCTCTTCCCTCCCTGCTGAAGTTCCCAGAGGGAAGAAACGCGTCTCACACACAAGGCCCGGGGGGGTCTCGCGCACAGGAGGTAAACGTCTGTGGAATGCGTGAACAAAAGGTACAAGCAGCACCCTGACTTACTACGTCATAGCCTGTCGGGGCTCGGTTCCGAGAGGCCACCACCCCCACTCCCGTGATGGGGTCCATTGACGTCTCTGGCAAGGCTTCCGAAAGGTCTTTGACTTCAGGCATGGTGGATGGGTCCTGGTTCCGAAAAGGAAAAAGAAAGCACAAAATTCAAACTGAGCGTTTAACGTGAACAATGCAAAGTCTCACACAGACAGGACCAGGCTCTCGGCGAATGCCCTGAGCTCAGCTCCGTGTGCCTGACCTGGAGAAAGGAGCCCTGACCTCACCCAACTCTTTCCTCAGATCAAGAATTCAAAACATGCCTGGCCCCTACTTGTTCAAGTCAGTTCTGAACACTGAGCTAACACAGCTGAGGAGGGCTTTGTCCCTTCCCTGCGTAGGTCATTTTAACTCAAACCCAAAAGCAAACCATTCTCAAACCTCCCATCCAGCTGCCTGACTTCTGAACAGATACCAGTAGACTCTCGGAGATTAAGTCAGACCCACCTCGCCTTTGTCTCCCTTACACTGTTTCCTTATGGAGGGGCAGACTTCCAAACCCTCGGTCTCCACCACAACCGAGGGCGGACTGCTCAGCAGGCAGAGCTCTGCAAACAAACACAGGGAAGGGTGTCTTCTGGGCACGGAGGCGAGGGAATGGTAAGCAGCCCAGGCTCCAGGACTCCGGGCAAATAGGGAGCCGCGGCACCGACAGTTGCAGAGCTGCTTCGAGAACTAAGAGTCGCGTGAAGAAAGGGCCTGGAGGTGCACAGTAGGCGCCCAAGAAGAAGCTGACGAGGCTGGCGGGGTCTGGGGCACACGGGGCCAGTGCAGCCGACCAGAAACGTGGTAGATGCCCCTCCCGAGAGGACTGGCAGGCCCCTTTGTTGTGTTTAATCCCACAGGTCGCGGGCATTTACTCAAAGCTGAACACTAACAATGACCATAATTCTTGCCGGACACTTGGGGAGAAAGGGAGGGGAATGGAATTATTACCCCGCAGCTCCCTGCCCCTTGATGTGAGCAGAGGAGACAGGCAGTATATAGAGAGCACCAGGTCTGGGCAGCCCGCCTGGCGGTGCACCAGAAAGCAAATAAAGGTAGCACCTTATGTAAATGACTTTTCGTGCTTGTAAAAGGACAAGGCTTGACAAAGAGCAAGTTAAATTCCACCTCCTTCTGCAGCAATTAAACTCCACCGGCTGTAGGTCTGCCAGACCGCTCACGGCTGGTTACCGCTTCTGAAGCCAACCAAACACCCTGCCTAGCCAGGCGGGCAGGAGGGATATTCTCAGTTCTCAGCCCAGAATCAGAAAAGAGAGGCTATTAAAAATGGCTGTGCCTCCCAGATAGGAACCACCAAAAATGCTCCATGCAAGTCACCCATGTAGTCGGCATTCCCCGGATCCCACAGAGGGCTCCGGAAACAGACTTAATGCAACGGAGCCAAGGCTCCAATCCAGGTGCTTCTTAGCCTGACGGCAGCCGTGCTCTCGGCACCTGTTTATGACAAAAGCCACACTGAGGATCGCTTCACTTAATTCTACTGAAAATAAGCTTCTGGAAGGCCAGGGTAGAGCCCGGGAAACCACGCTGCATCGCTGCGCCATCTTCTATTTTCAAATTTCATTTACCAGGTGGATTTATCTGCATTAAAGCACAGGGTCTGGGGCTTCTTGTGCACCGTAGACATAAAGAAGACATTTAATGAATGAATACCCATGCACGCCCCCGATAAAGGAGGTTTAGAAGCAAATGTCAGCACCCACCCGATCCAAAGCACATACTGATCAAAAAGTATCTTCACGTGGAAACCCTTATTGGTAATGTAACAATAACAGAGCTGCAGTTTGCGAAACACTGGTACCTGCTGTTGGTTACCAAAATGCTCTGCAATTAACAACTCATTAACAGAATGTATGAATTCTGCCCGTGCTGAAATATCATGCTGTGAATTTAATAAAGAACATGTGAGGTAAGTTGTTTTTTTTTCTCTTTTATTAAAACAGCACTGCCTCTACCATCTAAGAGAGAGGGAGGGGGAGGGGAGCATGGAAATAAATAAGACGTCTTTTATTTGCTGATAGATCCACGTCCTTGGGTTACAATATATCCTCCACGAGGCGCTGAGGACAATGGCTCTCTTTGGTTCTGAAGCACGCTCTCCAGTGCAGCAGGAGAAATCTGCTCTGAAAGCAAGGATGCTGCTCCCACAATGCACCAGAGAGGCAGCCCAGCAGCAGGCTCCAAGATGGCTGCAGGCTGCCTCCAGCCTAGGCAGACAAAGGACCGGCGGTCTGTGCCCGCACGCGGCCGCGCCACAGCCCAGCCTGTGGGACAGGAGGATGCTCTGAGCAGAGCGGTGCACAGAGCATCTCGCACGCCTTCTTCTTTCCTTTCCCCCCAGTTGCCGTACCCTGGGGATCGAGGCAGCCTTTGTGAAATACAGACAAATGACTCCTCGCTGCTGCACGGGGCTGAGGCCAGCGCGGCAGCGGAGGGAGCACCACCACCACCAGCAAAGGAAGCTTTTAATGAGAAACGCCCAAGATATCCATGGCAGAGGCAATCACTCAAAGCAGCTTGCCCTGAATTACATATTTTCTGACTGCAAATTACTTTTAACAGCGTCTCTACCGTCAGTTCAATTGACCTTCCTAACAAAAGGCCATTTATTAACTAGCACTCCACGTTTCCCAGGCTGTGCGGAGCCTCGAGCCAGGCGGGATGGCACTGCCTCCGAGAACTCAGCTGCCCAGGGTCACAGGCCAGGCCTCTGTGAGGGGTAGAAGAGGCCATTAACGCTGGCCTGCAGAGCAAATCTGCCGGGGAGGGGAGAAGAGCGGGGGCAGGGTGTTTAAAACCAACATTAACCTGTCTGGCACAGGCGATGCTGGTCTAAAACACGGAATTCCAGAGCCTACGTGCAACAACTGGTTTTCCCCTCAGGAGCTCCTCACCAGCATCCACCTCTCTCAAAACCCTAACTGTGCACAAATACACTCACACAGCTGTGCTGCATGGGTACAAAGCTTTACAACTCTCAAAAGGCTTTCTCAAGCCCTGGCTGGTGTGGCTCAGTGGGTGGCAGCACCGTCCTGTAGACAGAAAGGTCACGGGTTCGACTCCCGGTCAGGGCACATACCCAGGTGGCGGGTTTGATCCCTGGTCAATGCACAAAAGAGAAGGCAACCAACTGATGTTTCTTTCTAACACGGATGTTGTGCTCTCTCGCTCTCTCTCTCCCTTCCTCTGTCTCTAAAAAGCAATGAAAAAAAAATGTCCTCTGGCGAAGATAAAAAATATTTTTTTTTTTTTTAAAAAAAAAGCTTTCTCAGGCTCCATCTCAATGAATGCTCACTAAACCTGGGAGGTGGCTGAGTAGTATTACCCCAGTGTTAGCGGGGAAAAAAAACCCCAAAAAACCTGAGGCCTGGAGTTCTCAGACACCATGCAGCTGGCAGACAAAAAGGACCTCTGGTCCTCCTTCCCCAGTCTGGTCTGCTTTCCATGACACTGTGCAGAGAGAGGCCAACATCCGATCCGATATCCGATTGAGAAAGCAGTTTCAACACTAATTATATTTAAAATGCCGCAGCTCTTCTTTCCGTCGCCATAGCCCAATAAGTTAAGCAAGGGGAAGAAAAGTACAGAAAGATAAAAGTAACATGGGATTAATTTCCCTCACACCTCAGTTTCAAGATTCAACATTTCCCTCATAAATAATTTACAACAATAAAAATGAGCTAAGGCCGTGTTTGTGTAGGACGGAGGTAAATTTAGGCCTAATGAGGGAGATCGGAGCACCGCACAGGAGGGAATAGGTTGATGCATGGTGCGTGCGGGCCCATCGACAGCACACAGGGGCTCCATTACCAGCTGCCAGTCGCAGGGCCGGCCAGGAGGAGGGAGCAATTTGCAAAACTTCTGCCGCGCTCGCTACGGCTGCGCCTCTATACTGAAAACCAAAAGTTGACCCAGTATTTTAGATGACAGGATAACGGATGTTGAAATTATTCAGAACTACAGGATGGAGCCAACTCAAACTAAGAGGGTTCTCAGCAAGTGCCAGGCGAGGAACGAAGGCGGTGGCAGCACCAGGAGTCGGTCTGCTCTTGGGGGTGGGGAGAGTGCAGTGACCTTGAGCTGGTTCTCCTAACTGAACCTTGGGGGTCATCTGGTCCCAATCCCCATCCCAACCTCTGACCCTGGTGCCGGGCAGCCTCTGCTAGATGATTTGCAAGTCCGGGGGCTGCAGAGCCTGGCTCTGTTTCTGTGTCCACCCCAGGAGGATTTCTCTGCAAGGTGGGAGGGCGTGGGTGCCCGCATGTGTGTGCCATTTGGGGTGAGGTGTGTTTTCCAAGCTAGGAGGATTTTTCCCACGTCATGCTGGATGGATACTATGCAACAATGCTGGGTGGAAGAAAACCGCTTCCTGCCTCTGCCTGCGATGCTGCAAACAGTGCCTGGGGGGTGGGGGCTGGCTCAGGCACAGCAGCACAGCACCCACGCTGTCATAGCGGGTTCACAGAAAAATGAACTTTAACTATAAAGCCCTTCATACAGACAGCACACTGCTCCCTTGTAGCTGATCAAAGAATTACTACAACAGTTTGCTTAATCCCTGAAAGTCAGCGGTGCTGGGCTTAACTGATGCTGAGCATTGTTTCAGAATCAAAGGCGTGCCTCCCGGCCCCAGTCTGGGAGAAAACTAAGCTACTGTATCACAGTTGAAAACTCAGGGGAACTTTGATATCATCTCTGTTTAATTTCCCCAGCCCCGTGAGCCTGGGGTTTATCTCATTTTATCAACTCCTTTACTGAAATCAAAACCCAACTAACAGAGCTCAGACATCTCTCCACCGAGGCCCCTTCAGCGGGGGTGAGGTGCGGGCTGAGGAGTTTAAAGATGGGGGGGCAACAACTGCAGGGGGCAAAGGGTTCTGCCTTCAAAGAAGGCACAGCAGGAACCCCAACTCAACTCGGCCTCCCTGCCGGCTCGGAAGCCGCACCAGCCCGCACTGCCCACCAGGGCTGAAGGCGTGACTCTTGCACAACTTTTCAGCCGAGTACTTTCAAAGTACTGGGGGAGGGGCCGGGTAAATTGGGCTACTGTAATTGAAACGACAAAAACAGTGGGTTAATTAAATCCCCACGGAAGGGCAACACTGGGATCAGCTTGTTTGAAATCCAAAGTCAAAGGCACAAAAGACATAAAGTGTCAGTCCGCAGCTCCCAGTTTGCAGGGCTGGGAAGAAGCAGTGGATAAGGTTTTGCTCTGTGGGGAAGGGCCCAAGAGCAGGGTCTCGGCTGAAAACAGCTGTCCCCCAGGAAAAGCTGCTGCTGTGGCCCACAGCTCCGCATGTTTCTTGGTGGTGGTGGTGCTCTGCAGGAATCCACGCCCCTTTCTGTTGCCCCATGACTGCTGGTACCTTTCTGCCAACACAACTTAAGCCGGGTACAGAAGGATACTGCCCCATCCCCACGGGAAGGAGCCCACAGCCACGCGTCGCCAGTGCACACTACAGCACACACAAACACACAAACCGGGCCACCTCCATGCAGCCGAGGGGCAGGGACCTACCTCCTCAGGAGACTGCGAGCTGCGGCCAGGGTCCATGCAGCACCCAGGCGAATGGCTAGCTGGCTCTTGGAGGACAGTGCGCAGGCTGAGGCGTCACTGTGGACCGCAGGATGGCATCGGATAGCATCCTGGCGCCTCCTGCACTTTGGTCTGGACCACTTATCTAGCGAGCAGTTGGAAGCCAAATCTCTCCGACAAATGCCGTTGAGTGTGGTCTGCTGGCAACAGCCCACAGGCTCCTGGGACGGCAGCTGAGATGCTGGGAAACGAAGGCGAATATTTCTCCAGGAATACCTAGGTCACCAGGGATTTTCCAGCTCGGGGACTAACAATGGTGAGCACTCCCTTGTACCCAGTAAAGGTCTGTGGCTTCTAATGGAAGAATCTGGTGTGTAAAGGTGTCCACTCCATCTGACCTATGATCACAGTGATAGTAACCATTTGATTTCCAAACAAATTTCCCATAAACCATGTGAGGAAGGCCTGGGGTTCAGGCGGCTGCAGCCCAGTACAGTGGAAAGCTAAATCCCGGAATTCACTCTCTAAAAATAAATCCAGGGTCAAGTTCTACAGCACCGCAATGGCCAAAGTCCGGCCCCTTTCAAGCCTGACTCTGTAGAACCAGCGCTCCTGGTGCTGGGGGTGGGGGATGGGGGCGGGGGGTGGGGTAGGGAGAGGTATTTTCCAGTGCACTGTGGGCCCCATACCCACTCGCCCACAATTACTGTAAATGAGGTTGTCCCTGACCACCCCCTTCGGGTCTTGGTGCCATATTGTCCCCTGGAGAGAAGGAAGAAGGACGACCCCAACAGAAGGCAGATGTCCTACAAATGAAACCATCCCAGGAAGCCCCAAGAGCCATGCTTCCTGGATGTTAAGTGATGGGGATGAGTCACACCCTTGCCCTGATGGCCCCAGTGTCTGCAGAGAGAAAAAAATGCCAATGTCATCTCAACACTGGACAAACGGGCTCCCGGGCCAGAATCATCAGAACACACGGCTTCAGGTGAGCCAGGCGTGCCCCGTCAGCAGCCCCTGCCTCTGACTTTCACAGGGGTGTTGAGAGTTTCCTTTCAGACATCTGGGCATCTAATCCTTCTACCTGTATGCTCACAGCTTCCAAACACCTCCACGGCCCGGAGTTTCCTCCCGAGGCTCAGGTGTGAGTCTAGTGTCTCTCATCACCGGCACGTCCCATTAACACCGCAAACACGCTGACCTTGCCATCCTCCCCCTGAAGCATCTCCCACATTCCCAGAGCCTAGCAGGGCCTGGCACAAAGCTGCCAGTCCACAGACATTTATGGAGGGCCTCTGTGCTGGGCGCCGAGGGAAGGTATGCACTGATGAAGATGGGAAGTCCGACGCTCTGGAGCGGGAATTCCCACCTTCTAGCAGGAATAGGAGCCACCTGGAGAGCCGGTTAAAACAGAGATTCTTGAACCACCCCCAGAGATACAATCCAATAGGTCTAGGATGGAGCCTGAGAAGCTGCGTTTCTCGCAAGCTCCAGTGAAGCTCAGGCAGCTGGGCCACAGGGCAAACTTGGAATACAAGGCAGCCGTTATTCACTAGATGTTCGATGCCAGACCGAAAATGAACGAATGAACGGAAAGAATCTGAAGGCAATTGCCCATGAGGGACAGCCTCAGAGTGAGTCCCCCAGTCTCCTCTCCCTCCGCAGCCAAGGTCGTCCAGTTCCTTCCCTACGATACTCACCCCACCCTTCCAAATCTGGGTCACACCTTCCACTCTCCCCAAAACTTCCCCAACTACCCAGCCAGGCAGGTAGGTGCTGTCCCTGAGAATACTGATGCTGTCCAAGGACACAGTCTTAGCCCACAGGTGTGCACACACAGCCTTATCTTTTGGAACACGCTTTTAGAACACGCTTTCCCTAGAAAAACATAAGTTGCCCAAAGGGGTTGTGCCCACAGTGCCTGGCTCACAGGAGTACTTGATAAATAGCTATCGATAGACGAGACAGACAGATGAATGCATGAAGTTCCCATCATCCTCTCAAAATGGCCCATGTCTTACTGGATTCAGGAGGGCGCATAACACAGCCCCACGCAGGACACACGGAACTGCTCCGGGACGGCCCTCTGCGGGGGAGGGGAGGCAGCCCACAGCACTCCAGGCTGGCTGCACAGAAGCCGCACCCAAGGAGTGTGTAAGGACCACACTGCCCACTCCAGCCCTGGGTTCTGATTTAACTGGCCTGGGGCCAACACTGGGCGATGCCACCGTGCAGGGCGATACAACCGCCAACAGGACATGGCCGCCACTCGTGGAGCTCAAAGGCTGGAGGAAATAGCCCTAAAAGAAAGGGACTACAAATGAGGGGACTCTTTCTTCTGCCTGGTGAGTCACTGAGACTGAGAGAGCTTAAGAGAGGAGCCGCTGCTGGAGCTGGCCTCCTGGAAGGATGGAGCGTGCAGGGTGGTGAGGGGGTCGCTGGCAGAAGACTCAGCATCGACGGCGGCGTGAACAACACGGACAGTGGGGAGGCCTGTGAGTAGCACTGATGGGCTCTGAAATAGGCTTATGAAATGTCTCAACAAACAAGCAAGTAAACAAAAGAGTCTGCACTTCTCTGCTCTAAGGTCTGAGCAACGACGCAGGCCTACAGGAAGGGGCGCCCCGCCCCACTGGTCGGAAGGGAGAGAATCCCAAGTCTTCCGTTCTGTTCCTCTCCTGTAGCTGAATGCTTCTCAAACCAACGCCCCTTGCTACAGACCCCTAGGGGGTCTCCTTTTGCCACCAGCTCAGTGGGGTGGGTGAGGGTGGGGGGGGCGGTGGGCTAGTAAAGCAGAGGAACGGAAATGCTTCAAGCTTCGGAGTCAGAGGGACCCCAGCTTGAATGCCAGCCCTGACACTCAGCTGTGTGACCCCCAGCAAGCTGCCTAAACTGGGCCTAAGTTCCCACCCCTAAAACATTGGAATAAGAGATGATACTATTTTCTCTACAGGGTTATCATGTGTGTAAAAGACCTTGTAGAACCTGCCTCAAAAGATGCAGTCCACAGAGTGGAAAAGACAACCTGCGGAACAGGAGAAAACATTCGCAAACGACAGACAATATCTGACAAGGGACTCAAATCCAGATCTACTAAAAACTCCTATTACTCAGCACAAAAAGACACTGGAATGATTAAATGGCACCCGGGCCAAGGACTGGACTAAACATTTCTCCAGAGATGACACACAAATGGCCAACCGGCACGGGAAAGAAAGGACGTCCCTAGGGAAATGCGAACCAAGACCACAGTGCAAAACCAACTCCCGTCCTCTAGGGCGGCAACTGTCCCAAAACGCAGAGCAAGTGTCGGCAAGGATGCGGAGACAGTGGGACCCGGGCGCACGGTTGATGGGAACGAAAATGCAGCCCTCGTGGAAAACAGCATGGCGATTCCTCAAAAAATGTAAAGCAGAATTTCTGGACGATCTGACAGTTACACTGGGCACACGTCCGAAAGAACTGAACACGGGGTCTTGAAGAGAGTTTTGTGCGTCCACGTTCACAGCGGCATTATTCACAACGGCCAAAAGGTGGAAGCGACCCAAGTGTCCATAAACAGATGAATGGATCCACAACATGCGGCACATCCTTGCGCCGGAGTACTATTCGGTCTTAAAGAGCAAGGAAACTCTGGCACACACTTCAACACGAATGACCCTGAAGCCATTACGCTAGGTGAAATGAACCGGTCACGCAGGTCAACCTCTGTATGACTCCACTTCTACGAGGTACCTAGAGGACTAGACAGATTCATAGAAGTGGAAAGTAGGGTGGTAGCTGCCAGGCACTGGGGGAGCAGGAAACGAGAGTTATTTAAAGAGCACAGTTTCAGTTTCTCAAGAGGAAAAAGTTCTGGAGCTCACTCACACAAGAACGCACTCAGTGCCCCTGCTCCACCCAGTTAAAATGATTAAAATGGTAAATGTTGCGTTGTGTGGATCTTACAACTGTTTTTTTTTGTTGTTGTTGTTGTTTTCAAGAATCTACCATCATGGTTCTCCTGTGTCAATAAGCACAGGCACAACCCAAGATGGGTTTTAAACATGCAGATTTGGGGCCCCTTCCTCAGATACTCTGAGTCCCGGTCTGGGTGTGAGGTCCTGGCCTCCGCATTTTCATAAATATCTTCAGGAAGTACATATTCATTTACATAGCTCTCCTAAAGGATCAGGGAATATTCTTTCGAACAGTCTGCTCTGCTGATAAGAATCCATTTTTTAAAAAAATGTGTGTGTGGAACAACTTCATGCTGTTGACTCTGGCCACGGGCTCAACAAGATGGCCATCTAGTCCGCAGGGACGCATGAGCCTCAAAGCTCCAACACGGGGCCCCTGGGCTCCAGGCCCACGGGCCTCTCGAATTTCAGCCTGGACAAGCTCTGCATCTCGCCAGCAGTGTGTCAGACAAACCAAACACATGCCCACAGGATGTCCCCAGCAAGGAGGCAACGTCCAACACACCCTGCAGTGTCTCTGCCTCCCAAGCAGCTGGGGAGAGGAGATCCGACACAGGCAACCCCACTGCAAACAGAGCAGACAAGGCAGGGAAACCTCAATTCCCAAGGGCAGCCCAGCAAGCAGGAGACCAAGGAGAGCCAGGGAGGGCCTCCCAGCCTAGCGAGAACAGCCTGGGGGAGAGGCGGCTCACTCAAGGAACCCAGGCCTCCCCTCCCACAGCCTAACAAGCAAAGGAGACTGCTCACTCAACCGCAGCCCACTAAGTACGGTGTTCTCTGCCCACCACGTCCAGCCATGTAGTCATTTGTTATCTTCATCATCATAATAGCACCTTTGACATTTCCCCTGTTGACTCCAACGCCATCATTACTTTCCAGTGTGGCGAGGATGTCGCTCTCTGAGCATGAGGCATGGAGCGCTTCCAACCTGCTAGGGCAGAGGGGCCCAGGACGCCTGGATTCGGATGCCCCCGGATGCAGATCTGCTCTGAAACGGACAGAGATTAACTTTCAGCCCCCACGCCCACCCCTTCCAAGGCCCTGAGAAGGGATCCAGGAATGTATTTGGGCGTTCAGTTTTGTGCAATGGTCTAAAGCAAGATATTCTTATATTTCTTTCTCTTATAGCCACTCCCCGCCCCCCATACACACACATATTGACTAAATGGCAGACCCACAAAACTCGAAGTCTGTCCCTGAATCCCACTGAAACTTAGTGAGGACCCCCATCCTCCACAATGTCACGCGCATTCCCATACATCAGCTCACTCAGCCTTACAGGGTAGGATTTACTCTGAAGCCACTCTGACAAATAAGGAAATAGGGATTCAGAAGGGTTCCGTGAGGTTCCATGACTTGCCTAGAGTGACCTGAGTTCCAGGAGGTAGAGTGGGATTCAAATCCAAGCCCCTAAACTCAAGCCCAGTGTTCTTTCTGCTCCAGCAGCCCTTCCTGTTTGCCCCGAGAAGAGCTACATAATAACCACAGAAAGGCACTCTAAAAAAAAAAAAAAGAGAGAGAGAGAAGCTACTCTCCTGATTAATCAGTTAACAAGCCTTAATAGTCACTAACTTTTATTGACCACTCGCCCCCATGGCAGGCACAGAACTAAGCGCTTCTCCTGCAATAGTTCATTGAATTCCCACCACAGTTCTACGCGCCAGAGATTATCATTAGCCTCCCTCAACAGGTGAGGCAACTGAGGCTCAGAAAAGTTCATTAATTTGCCTGAGGACACACAGTGAGCAGGAAAACCAAGGCTTAAGATGAGGTCTGATTCTAAAGTCCTTGCATTTTCATTCACCACAGTGCACAGTTCCAGCTGCAGTGGGGAAAGCCCACCAGCGGGACGGCAGCGGGGCAGGGAGAATGCCTTCCCGGTAAATCAGGAGTGCAGACAAAAATGCCAGAAGGAAGGGCTGAAAACTGTGCACGAGCGAAGATGATTCTAGGCTCAGATGAAGCAGGAACTGCCGCGTCAACTGTTTCACATGGGTGCCCCGGTCCCAGCAGAGAGGCCCTATCTCTCAGAGGCCCCATTTAAATATTCTACGGATGGCACAATATCCCAAAGCATCCCGCACAATTTCCGGAGAGCAAGAAAGGTGTCACCCACCTCCTATAACTAACCTTCCAAGTGCACTGAGTTGTTCAGTTAGCCTAGGCTTCCACAGAGCTTATCTCCTAACTTTACTAAGGCTTTTCTGGTGCAGCCGATAAGATTTTCTAGCCCTGTTAAAACGAGATGAGATCCAGCCAGCTGTCGAGAAATGTACAATGAGATTATATTGAGGAGGAACCACCAGAGACAAAGGCCGCGGAAGAGGCATGGCCTGCTGTCTGCTTTTGTGGCAGAAATCTGAGTGGGCGCTGCTTCTTGGGTGGGGGCAGGGAGCAGAGAAGGGGCAACAGCCACCGGCCTTTTGCCCCGGTGTGGCCTTCCTCTGCACCTTGCTGAAAAGGCTGCTGAGGGGCAGGGAGCAGGAGAGGCGCATTTTTCTACGGTGAGAAAGGCTGATAATTTAGGGAGAGTTATGTGTTGGAACAAAGAGGACAAAGATGCTCATGAGTCTGCCTTCTTCACCCGGGCCTCTCTCTCGGGATTTGATGTCCCCCTGGCGCTAGGCCATAGCTTTTGTCCCAACCCGTGCCCTTGAGCCCCACTTGAGCTGGAGTCCCTGTGGGGTGCTCATCAACACAGCCACCGGCCTTCCAGGATGAGTATCCTGAGTCTCAGGCGCCCAGGCCAGGCACCTCAGCTTGCAGACAGGTGCCCTAGCTACTACTCGGTTTCTTCTCGGCTGCACCCAGGTCACAGATGAGGCCACACCCCAGATGATGCCCGAGGCTCAGGTGCACTCTGGTCTGCACCCACGTGATTACAGAGAGCTGGACCCCAGGCCAGGCCCATCAAATGTCTGTCCGAAGTCTGTGCCCGGGCGGCCTGGGCACTGGTGAGCTGCCTCAGCTCTCAGACGGGCGGAGAGGGCTCTCGGGAGGCCATCACCTGTCCCAGCCCTGGGGGCGCTGCTTGCACTCGGGTCCCCAAGCTCCCTACCTCCTGCCCGCCGCAAGGCCAAGCCGGGACGGGAAGCCGCGGCGCGCAGGGCCGGGCAGAGGCCGCCGGGCCTGTCCCTGCCGCGGGCCGGGCACGGAGCCCGCAGGCCTCGGCGCGCTCGGCTCCGCCCGCCCGCCCGCCCCTCGGCCCGGGGCCCGCGCCCGCCCGCCCGCCCGCCCGCCCGCCCGCCCGCCGGGGCAGCAGGGCCGGCTCGGCCAAGCCTCCACGGCGCCCGGCCCGCGCGGCCTCACTTAACTGTTCCCCGCTGGGGCGGCGGCGGCTGAGGCGGCGGCGGGTCCCGGCTCCGTCTCACGCAGAAGCAGCTTCTCATCGCCCGGGCGGCGCGGGAGGGGCCGGGCCCGGGGCCCAGGCGGCGGGGCCGGCGCCGCAGCTCGAGCGCGAGCCTCACCGGGAGCGGCGGCGGCGGCGGGGGCGGGGCGCGGCCTGGCGGCGGCGGCGACAACAGCGGCGGCGCTCCCGACGCGGGCCGGGCTCCGGGCCTCCTGGCTCTGCCGCTGGTTCCGGGGGTGGCAGCCGGCGCCCCAGGCTGCCTCGGGCGAGAGGATGGAGCGGGAACCCCGAGACCCCGGCGTCCGGAGCCCGTGCTGCCACCTAACCCTAACCCGCCTGCCCCCAACCCCGGCCTCACCCACGGCCGCGCCGCCGACCCGGGCCTCCCGGAGCCTGCAGGCGGCCCCAGTGCAAGCCTCAGACCCCCGGGATCCCCGGGCCTCTTGGAGCCTGGGACACCAGTATCCCCTCCCCTAAGTTGGTCTCTTCCAGGGACCAGCAGCCCACTCAGCTCGCCTAGGCCTCACCGCATCCTTGACCAGTCATAACGCACTGCCTCAGATCCCTGGAAGCCCCCAGGCCTCTTGGAGCCTTGGCTAACTGTTACACATGCACACACACGCCTACACACGCCTCTTGCAGGGACACTGGCCCACACAGCCCTTCTGGGCTTTACTGAAGCCCAGGCCAATTCCTCTGCTCATCTCCAGTTCAGGGGACCCCACCGCCCCACCTGCCCCAACACAAGCTTGGTCAGACCCTAGAACCCACGGTTAGTTCCAGGCCTCTGAAACTGACCCCAATCTCCTAGCAAATTCCCACTTCCCCATATGCTGCGCCCACAGAGGCCTAGAGCCAAGGTTATGAGGACTGCCTCAGGGAAGCATCTAGAGAGAAAGGTTTAAGCAGAGGTGCTACCCTACACTATTTAGGGAAAGGAATAAGCCACATATGCCCTGCACAGCCCCAGCAAGGCACCCCCAAGCAGGCGCCAGCATGCTGTTTGAAAGGATTCTGTTCAGAAGCTAAAGCATTTGGAGCTGAGAGCCACGTAGGAGTGATATGCATCCATTTGCTAATGCACCAAGTCTCATTTTCACACATTCTAGGCTTTTCCAAAATAGCTGTCTGATCCTGAAGAAAAAGGGTACCAAGCAGAGCTGGCTGCTGAAGGGAAGGTCCCATGAGGAAGCTGGGCAAGTGTGTCCATTCCAAGTACACGTGTCACTCAAATGCCACTGGTTCGAAAGGTCTCACAGGCAAGTTCTAGCAAACTGTTACGGGACAGACAACACCTATGTTATTTAAAGTGTTACACAGAAGAAAAAAAAAAGAAGAAAAAAAGGTTTTAATTTCACTTCCCAAGTTTAACCTAACCAGATACCAAAATCCAACAGAGATAACACCAAAAAGAGAAGTGCAGACCTCTCTAGAACACTAGTTCCCCGGGAGTTTATCATATATTATTTGCAGTCAGATAATCTGAGAAAATGTTTCACGCCATTTATAATCTAACTTTTGGAAAATCACAGTAAGTGTTAGTATATTAAGGTCCATGTGACGCCCAGGAGTAAAGAGACCTGTTTAACTTGGCATTTCTCAAACTCGTCCGAGCCAGGACCAGAAGTCCCCTAATTAATCTCCAATATGTTAATCACTGCTATAGACCAACCCACTTAAGTATATAGTAGTTGTAAAACTATCACATAAAATTATAGCCATTTAAATCCAGATTGCTGTAAAGCAAAATCAAAACCCACCATGATCAAGCAAGATTCAATCCAAAAGTGCAAGGGTAATTCAATATTAGGGAATCTATAAATTCATCACATTGTTAAAGGAAAAGAAATCACAAGATCTTGTCAACAGGGTAGGTGCTTTAAAAGTATTTCATAAACTTCAGCCAGTTATAAAATTTTAAAAGCCTCTTAGTAAACTAGGAATGAAATTTAAACTTCTTAACATGACAAAGTTTATCAAAAGCCATCAACAAACTTTTTAATGGTGAAACACTTAAGTTATTCTCATTTAGGTAAACAACAAAACAAGGACACCTGCTATAATTGCTAAAACCTGAAGCCAATGCAATAAAATAAGAAAAACAAATAAGAAATACAAATATTGGAAAAGAAGAGACAAATGTGTCATTATTTGTTCATGGGCATACCCAAAAATAAAAAATTGAAGAGAATTAACTGAAAATTTTAGAGGTTCTGGTAAAGGCCAGTTACAAGGTAAACATTAAAATCAATGGCTTTCCTAAATGCTAACGGGAAAAATGTCTCCATATAGAAGGACTTCCAGTAGAATAAGACTCTTGGCTTCTCTTGGGCATGGATACGTAGAGCAGACTGACAGCTATCTGGGGTGCAGGGGGTCTGGATGAAAGAGGGTGACGGGATCAGTCAAGAACACAGATGCATGATCCGCAGACACAGGCAGCAGTGTGGTGATGGCGTGAGGGAAGGGGAGTGAGGGCTGGGTGGAGACGGGCAAAGGGGAAAAAATGGGGACAACTGCAATGGTGTAAACAGTAAAAATAAAGTTAAAAGAAAAACTCTTGGCCTCTCTCCACTCCTGGCGGGGGAGGGGGAAGAGTGACCTCACTGATTGGTGAGTCTGGGAGAAGGAAGTGGATAAGAATAGATACTTTGGAGTTCTCTTTTTGGCTTTGGCTGGCAAGCAAATATTTTCATGTACTCTCTCCACCATGTGGTAAGTGGGCCTATTTCTGGGGCAGAAAGACAGTATTGTCCAGTACTGCTTGATACTATAGAGGTAAATCTATCCAATTCAAGGGGAAATATAGGAAGCCCACTTGGCTACAGATCAAAAGCTACATTTTCCAGTCTACTTTATTACTAATAAAAGAAATATGTTTATTTCTTATGTCTCTTCCCTATACCTGTGCCTCAGTTTCTCCCAAACTAAGAAGAGAGAGCAAGGTATTACTTATAGGAGCCCCTAAGTAAACCACTAAATACCAGTAATTTCCATTTAGAAAGTATATTTTTTTTAAAAAATTTATATTCACATTAGCAATACATACAATAAAATACCTAGGCATAAACTTAACAAGAAATGGCAAGGCACATAGAAAGAAACTAAAAAACCTTACATAAGGTCATGCAAGAAGTCCTTAATCAACGAAAAGTCATAACAAATCCCTGGACAGGAAGTCTCAATGTTGCAAAGATGTCATATTTCCCAACTCAATTTATAAATGGACTGTAATCCAAATCAAAGAACCAACATGATTGGGGGGTGGGATACTATGGAATGTGACAAAGTTATTCTTAAAACTTATCTTGATAAATAAATACAAGGAAAAAATCCAGGAAATTTTTGAAATTGGATAATTATATTAATATTATAATTAAGATTACAATAATAATGAATATAAAACATACTGTAAGTTTCACATTATATTTTAATATCTGTTACAGCAGTATTGTGTGTAGGAATACACATTTTGATTATATATTAAATTCCTTGTTTATAAATGCTTTGTTTTTATTCACTAATCTATGTGTATATTCTTTGTTTTAAAGATGTTATTTATCTATTTATTTATTTTTTAGAGAGAGGGAAAGGGAGAAAGAAAGAGAGGTAGAGAAACATCAATGTGCCAGAGAAACATCAAAGTGTAGTTGCCTCTCATGTGCCCCCTACTGGGGACCTGGCCTGCAACCCAGGAATATGCCCTGATCAGGAATCGAACCAGTGACCCTTCGGTTTTCAGACTGGCACTCAACTCGCTGAGCCACATTGGCCAGGGCATATTTGTATATTCTTAATACCCTACTCGAAACTATATTCTCTTGTCTCGACCGCTTCGATTTCTTTACTAGTCTCCTGGCTTTGCCTCCACCCAAACAATGGAAAACAGCAACCAGAATGATCATTAAAAAATAATGAAACGCAGCCAAGTCACTCACTTGCTTAAAGCCCTCCAACGACCTTCCATAAAATAAAATAAAATTCAAATGCTCCGACATGACCTACAGGATCTCGTGTTATCTGGACCTTGCCTGCCACTCTACCCTCATCTCAGCTGTGCTAGCCCCACTGGTTTCCTTTTAGATCCTTAAATAGCCACGCTCTTTCTCTGCTGGGGATGTTACCCGGAGTGCTCCTCCTCTCCATCCTTGCAGGGCCTGGCTCCTCTCACCCTTAAATTCTCCGCTTCAATGTCACCTCCTTGGAAGCCATCTCTGGTCATCTATCTAAGTAGGTCCCTGATGTTTTCATACCGCAATGGTTCGCCTCCCGCTTATCACTCATCACAGTTTGTAACTACCTACTATTTGTTCATCTGTTCAACTGTCAGTCTCTCCACCAGACTAAAAGCTCCGCCAAGGTATCTGTTCATCAAGCATAAATGGGCAACACATACTAGCCCCTCGGTAAACATTTGCTTAACAGATAGATGTGTCAACACTTAATGTGTGCATACCCTTTGCCCATGTCTAATAATTATCCAAAGTAAACAATCAGGCAAGTGCACACAGATGTATGTTCAAGGATAATTATTTCAGCATTGCTGATAATGAGAAAATATTGGATATATCCTAAATGTCTAGCAATAGAAGATCGAGTCATTTAAAAAAAAAAAAAGCTGTATTGGCATAGAAATATACCATGTATTTTGTTAAGTAAAAAAGCAGGCTATGGAACAGAATGTATTTATTCTACCAGTTTGTTAATTTTATGTTTAATTGTGATTATTTATATGTATTAATATGTGCTTATTGATTTCAGAGAGAGAGGAAAGGAGGAAGGGAAAGAGAGAGAGAAGGGGAGAGGGAGAGAGAGAGATAAACATCAATCAGTTGCCTCTCTCAGGAGCCCAGACCAAGGACTGACCCCACAACCCAGGCATGTGCCCTGACCAGGAATCAAATCTGCGGCCCTTCAGTTAATGGGCCAATGCTCCAACCAACTGAGCCACACCAGCCAGGACAAGGGTAGAGACTTTTATCTTCTATTTCAACATATCCATATCTATGTTTTAGTATATCTTAGAAATTCTGAGGCCAGCAACAGAACACCCAACAGCAGTGGCCTGAACTACAGACACTGATTCAGCAGGCCAGCAGCCATGCCCCTCAGTCTTCTTGTTACAGGAGAACAAAGACATTAGGAACACATGTCCTCTGACCCTTTGCTGACATCCTCAGGTGGCTGTCTTTCATGCTTCTGTGTGTTGCCTCACGGGACAGGTAACTCCTCCAGCTTCAGAGTCGTGGCCTCCTCTTCTACGGCAGGGGAGAGGGTGGGGACCAAAATCTTTCTCAGAAACTCCCCGCAGACCTGCTAACATCCCATGGGCCAGAAATGGGTAACATGGAACTCCTAACTGCAAGGGAGGCTGGAAAATTGGCTTTGTCAATTATGGTCACCTCCTGAGGCTGGCCACATTGCCAGGCCAGGAAAAAAAAAAAAAAATCACCGTTTCCTTGGAAAACAATGTGGAGGTTCCTCAAAAAATTAAACTACCATTGGGTCCAGCAACTCTTCTTGTGGGCATATCTCGGAAGGAAAGGAAAGCAGGATAGCGAAGGGAGATCTGCACCCCCGTGTTCACGGAGGCATTATTTACAATAGCCGAGACGTGGGAACAATCTAGTGTCTGTTGACGGATGAATGGACAGAGAAAATGCAGGGTGTAGATACAACAGAGCATTATTCAGCCATAAAAGCAAAGGAAACCCTGCCATTTGTAACAACACGCGGGAACCTTGAGGACATTACGCTAAGTGAAATAAGCCAGACAGAGCGACAAATACTGGGTGAGCCCACTTACACGCGGAACTGGCAAAAACCAAACTCACAGAAGTGGAGAGTAGGCCAGGCCGGTGGTTGCCAGGGGTGGAGGTGGCGGGAGTGCGGGGAGGTGGGTGAGGGCAGTCAAAGGCCTACACTTCCTGTCACAAGATGCCTGGGGTCCAGGGACCTAATGTACGGCATGGCGACTATAGTTACTAATCCTGTGTTATATGCGTGAACGTTGCTCAGAGAGTAGATCTTAAAAGCTGTTGCCACAAGAACAATTTAAAAATGTACCTAGGTCAGGTGACAGATGTGTCAGCTGACCTTATTGTGGCCATCCCTTCACAATGGTGTAGTGTTAAATCATCACGTTGCATAGCCTAAAACTTACACAATGTTATGTTCAGTTATATCTCAATAAGCTGGGGGGGAAAAAAAGAAAAAACAAAATAAAATAAACTACTGTTTCCTTATCAGGAAGGAAGGCAGTTAAGACTTAAACATTTTTTTACAGTGCTTGTTCCGAAAAAAGTGGGTAAGGGTGGCCAACAGTTTGGAGAGCAGGTCCTTGCTAAATACCAGGCCTTGCCCATGGGGGTCAGGGACCACCTTGGGCAGCTTCCGGAACCTGAGATCGTCACTGCTCACTTCTGTCCTCTCTGGCCCTCCATTCAGGGCCTTCGCAGTTAATAAATACATCCTTGCTCCTAGGGCTGCATTCTGGTATTGATCCGTGGGAACCAGAACGGATTGATTCTGCCTCGAGAGAGCGAGGGTGAAATTCCATCAGTTGTCAGCCTTGCTGGCAACACAGAACTTCTGCCTGGTCTGAAGCCTTCCCGCTCCAGTCTATGCTCTCAGATTGAACCCAGATGCCTGCAGGAGCAGGAGGCAAGGAGGTGGGATTAGCATGTTTGTGGGGCAGGTGCGTAAATGTGGCTGGCTCCTTTTCACGAGAGTCTGACTGGAAGGATGTGAAAAATAAACACAGAATAACCACAAACAGTGCTGTTGAAACCCAGAAACCATAACCACGTGCAGAATTGCTTTTCTGGCAAGCAGACGCAGCACAACGACAGACCCAGAATGCAATTCTTTCCATGCCCTCCCAAATCAAGGGGCGCTTGACCTGGAGAGCTGGCAGAAAGAAGGCAACGGAGATATATATCAACATACCCACTGCAGCCTTATTTCTAGTAGCCAAGATATGGAAGTGACGTAAGCGTCCATCAATACATGAGTGGATGAGGAAGTGGTGCATATACAGAATGGACAATGACTCAGCCACAGAAAGAACAAGATGTTGGCATCTGCAACAACGTGGATGCACCTAGAGGGTAGCATGCTGAGTGAAATAGCTCAGACAGAGGGAGACAAATGACGTATGATCTCACTTACCTGTGGAATCTAAAAAACACACTAAATGAACGAGCAGAAACAGAAACAGCCTCGTAGATACAGAGAATAGTTTGATGGTTGCCAGAAGACACGGGGTTGGGGGATGGGTGTAAAAGGTGAAGGGATTAAGGACAGATTGGTAGTCACAGAAGAGTCACAGGGAAGTTAAAAACAGCACAGGGAAGATAGCCCACAATATTGTAATAACTGTGTGTGGTGTCAGATATGTACTAGAGTCATAGGGGCCATCGCTTAGTAAGTTATAGGATGCCTAGTCACTGGGTTGTACACCTGAAACTAATATAATATTGTGTGTCGACTGTAATTAAAATAAAAAAAATATTTTTTTTTCCAAAAAAAGAAGGCATTGAAGATAAGCTGCGTCTTTTTCTTTTCTTTTTTCTTGTATTGCTGACACTATTGCAGGTGTCCCCCACTTCCTCCCCCTTTGACCCCTTCCACCCAGCCCCCGCTGCACCCCCGGCCTTCACCACGTTGTTTTCTGTGTCTGTGGGCTCTGTCCGAGCAACTTCCTCTTCTTCCGACTGTAAGCTTCATGAGGGCAGGCACCCTAAGAGTCTTGTCTCCAGGACACAGTAGGCACTCGACAAACATTTCTTGAATGATTAATGTCAGTTTTCAATGGCAGTTGTTAAAAGTTACGATAATGTCCTTGTACAAAGCATTTCCTCCATGCCAGGCACTGGGCTAGACCCGTCTGCAGAAATTAGTTCATTCACTACTGACGTCGGTCCTGTGAAGCAGGATGGTGACCTCCGTATTATTACAATTATGGAAATCGGGGCTTCCTAAGTCCCCCTGGTGACCTAGGGTTGGAGGTGTCAAACTCCAAAGTGACGCCTTGTAACTTTGCTATGCAAAACTCTCGGGCAGGATTCCCATGGTCCAGGAGAACCTCCTGATGGGCGGAGCCATGAGAGTTTGGCTAACAGTGCTCCTTCAGCCCCTCACTGGGATCCTGGCCAGGCTCCTGGGCTCAGAGAGATGAACAGAGTCAGTTTTTCCCTTAGGGTGCACCCAGTCTAGAGGGGATTCAGATGTTGCTGGTCCACAGTCACCTGGTCGTCAGGAACAGAAATGCACTCAAACTAGGATAAGCACAAAGGAATTCGTGGAAGAAACAGGGCCTCTCACTGGAGCAGTCACGAGCAGGGAAATTCCAGGGCTTTTCCAGGGCCACATGCCCCCCTGTTACTCGGGCTCCCGGTCTGGCCTTTCTGACAGACCACTTTATCTTCCTCCTGCCCATCCACCATCTAACCTGGCAGCCCCCATGGTGCTCCCAGCCCCTGTCAATATGATGTCAGTTCCAGGGACTGCAGACACTGACAAGCATCTCTAAGCCCCAGCTTCAGGGGAAGACAATCTGACAGGTCAAGTAACGGTCAAGTCTACACTGGACCCAGTAAATTGGGATCCATGGGAAGACCGCATCTATTCACCCCCTCCATGTACGAGGCACTGTCGTTAGCCAATATTTTCTCCTAATCCATGTCTCGTCTCCCTCACTCTCTTGGTGCCATGGATTTTTGATAGTGAAATCTGAAAACGGGAAGCTAAGCGGTTCACCCTGTGTTTTTGCTCTCTGTCTGTTTTTCGGTTCTGCTTCCTATCACTTCCACTCTGAGGTGCTAAGCCTCCGGAAAGAAGCCTTAAAGAGGAAGCAGCTCAGGTTGAGGTGTTAGAAGGAACTGCCAGGGAAGAAACACACCGGGTAATCTTTCAAAATATTTATGAATGGCACAGGTATTCCAATATGGCGTGAAGTAATCCGCTCAAGGGTATTCATACACAGAGGCCAACTGCTGTCGTACTGGTGAGAAGAGAGACAGTCACTCTTCCAGGAGAAGCTACAGAGTAAAAGGATACATATGCTGGTCCTTGAAGAGTGAGGGGCAGTCAACAGCAGGCACAGGGGACACTGGGAGGACAGCGAGAGGTTTGCCGGAGCCGCTGTGAAGGGTAGATGGCCGGCAGGGAAACAAGGCCAGCTGGAAGCTTCGGGTGACCCAGAGTGAGGGCCTTTGGGAGCCACATCCCACAGATTCTCATCCCCCCAAAATTGGTTTTAAATAGCAGCCATGTACTGAGGACTCCCAGATGTATGTCTCTAGCCCAAATTGCCCCTAAACTCCAAATGTGTATATCCAATAGCCTACCTGACGTGCCCTTGACTGTCTAGTGGGCATCTCCAGTGTAACACTGGCACTCAGCTCCCGAGCATCCCTCCCAGACCTGCTCCTCCCTCAGCCTTCTCCATCTCAGCCAGTGGAAATGCGCTCTCTCCTGCTGCTCAGCCGAACACCTGCACCCCAACTCTGCCTGCTCTTTTTCTACTACGTCAGCCTCAAGGCTCAGGACGGTGAAGGAGGCGCTTCTATGGAGTGCCAAGTTTATTTTGATCTGTGGAAGAAGGCAGAGCGCGTTCCGTCAGAAGGATGCATGTAAGTTGGCCAGGCAGGAAATGGTGGGGTTAGGGCACAGGAAGGAGGTGCTCCAGGCAGAAGGGACAACCGCAAAGGGCACAAAAATAGGAGGTCTTGTGCGGAGATGACAGGGAGGTCAGTGTGATGGGAGGGGGCCAGGTGAAGTAAGATGGAGAAGCAGGTGGAATCCGGCCAGCTCCTGCAGGTCCTGCCCAGGGTTCTCTAGGTGCCCCTAGCGCACCCTACTGGCCCCTCCCAAGCCTGTCACCAATCACCAAGGCATGCGCCTGCCTCTCCTGTATTCACCCAGATGTCCGCCCTTTGCCAATTTGGCTGCCCTTGGCTCACAGGCACCCTGGCTCCTAAACCTCCGTGTTTGCCTCTGGACCTTGGCTGCTATGGTTCCAGTCCTGTAGCCTCCAAGTACCAGTTCATGAACCCGTGCTTGTCAGCGAAACAAAAAATGCAAATAGGCAAATGAGAAAAATAAGGACAATGTGGCATTAGACATGCAGAATTGCATTTCCATCTGCTTGATACCACATCACAGGAAAATGGCTGGACATATTGAACGTGTGTGGAATGTCCGGAATGCACCGGCTTAAAATCAAAACTATAGGAAGAGCACAACATTCACATGAGGGGTGCTGAGGGGAAAGACACCTCAAACAGGTAAGCGGTTATTACAATAAGAGGCCTGTACGGTTACCTATTGAGAGGGACGTGGCGTGAGCGTTAACACATCACAGTAAAAGAAGACAAGCAGTGATTTCAAATGTGCCTCCCAAATCGAAAGTTTTGGGGTTGTTCTTTGAATGAAAAGTGGTCGTTTGCCGCAAGCAGCTTCTCACACAGGCATCTCCGAATAGGTCCACGGTGGGTCGTGGCACAGACTCACTTATTTAATGATGATAAAAGATTCTCATGGGCAAGTCCAGGAGGCTAACCAACATACAGCATCTGTGTATGCCTGGCTGATGTGTTCACGCATGTGCTTGGTGTGTGCGTGTGTGTGTGTCTGTGTAGAGCTGAGAGCTGTCTTTTCTATGAAAGGAATGTTCTTTATTATGCTCTTATTTCCTTCCAGCTTATAAATATTAAGGTTTCCTTTATTTTATGAAAAGATGATGACAGTGTGGACTTCTGAGACAAAATAGCTCTTTGTTAGTTTCCCAACTATTTCTGGAATTTACCAGTCTATGATCCCAAAGTCTGGGAATCAGCGCCTCCCTGATAAAACATTCGATTCTAAACTCCGGACTCTAGCTTTGACCTGAGCATCCCCCCAGGATACAACACTCAGTGTATCTTTTTTTTCCAAGAGTTAAAATTTGCACAGCATTTAAAGCCACAAGTGACAAATTCAAAAGGGAAGGAGTTGGGTTACAATTTCAGAGCCTTAGTCAAAGCCAAGACTCCTGCTGCTGTCATGCACGATTCACATTTTTCACAAGTAACCAGAGTGCCAGTTTGAAATATAAATCAGATTCTATTCCTATTGGTGGTAGAGACTGCTGGGGCTCACCAATGTATCGGCATGCTCATTTACATTTCCCAGCTGCCCCTGTGGTTAGCTTGACCATGTGACTAGTTCTGGCCAATGGGATGTGAGCAGACTGATTTGTATTACTTCCAGGCTAAGGTGGGTAAGTATCTGGCGTGCCTTCCCCATTCTCTCCTCTCCTTCTACCTGTCCCTAGGGAGATGACATCAGGGTGACCTTGAAGCTACAAGGTGATGGAACTACAAGATGGAGGCAGGCTGACTTCCTGAATTGCCATTTAGAGGAAATCCTCCAGACACTCAGTAGACTGTGACAGAGAGAAAAATAAACTCCTATTGTGGAAAGCTACTGAGATTCGAGTGCTTGTTTGTTACTGCGGCACGGCCTAGCCTATTCTGACTGACAAACACCCTTGCTAAAATACCCACCAGTACCTTCCCACGGCCTTCAGAGAAAGATCCAAAATCTTTTCCTTCGCCTACAAAGCCCTACCAGTTGTGCCCCTGCCTACCCCTCGGTGTTTCCCTCCTGTCCCTGGCTCCCACATTCACTCTGCTCCAGGCACACCAGCCACAGAAGGATGCCCAGCACACCATGCTCACCCCCCCCTGTAGGCTGTTTCCTCTAGCAATCCTCTCTGCCTGTAGTGCTCTGCTGCCATGTCTTACTCGCTCTTGACATTCGTCTCAATTTAACTGCCTCAGAGAAGCCTTCCTCCATCACCTGGGCTGGAAAGCTTCCATTTGTCACTCTGTCTCATCATGTTTCATTTTCATGCTGGCATTCATCACGACCTGGTATTTCCTTCTTTTATTTAATTGTTTGTCTGTTTCCCATCTTGCCTGTCTGGATTACCACTGAATCTCCAGTGCCCAGCGAAGAGCCTGGGGCACAGGCAGGGCTTGGTGACACGTGTTTGGTGACTAAGTGGGTGCATGAACAGATGACTCAGCATGGTCTCCTCCGTCTGCCCAGAGGGTTAACTGTGCCCGGGAAGCAATGGGATGGCGTTCCTATTATCTTCTGCATCCCCGCCAGTGGCTTCCAATAGAGCAGTCATTGACTTTGCTCATGAATCTGGAGGTTGAGTGGGTTCTGCTAGATAGTTCTCACTAAGGGTGTCACATAAGGGCACTCAGATGGTGACTGGGGCCTGGGTCACTCTAAAGACCTCTTCACTCACATATCTGGCTCTTGGGCTAGGATGACTCAACTATCTGGGGTTCATTCCACTGATCAGCTGTGTGACTTCAGGCAAGTTCCTTAATCTCTCTGTGCCCCAGACCTTTAAATGCCAAATAGGACCAGAAATGACAACACCTACCATTCATTGGACCCCGACTGTGTTCTAGGCACCATATATGCTGAACTCCTTGAGCACCTGTCTCATGTAATCCTTATATAACAACTTATTCTGGAGAAGTTCCTATGAAAGGACCTGCTTATTTTATAGGTGAAGAAACCAAGGTTCAGAGAAGTTTAAGCATCTTGTTCACAGGCCGATAATAGCCAATCATGCCAGAAATTTGTAGTGAATGTGGTACATTAAGCCAACATGGGAAAGCCCCTCTCCTACTCCGTATACATGAAAATACTAGATAAAATATAACCCCCGAATGTAAATACATAGCAGCATTGAAAGCCAAGAAAGAGGATGCCCCAGGAACCAGACAAAGAGGGAACTCGATGCTGGTAACATGACTAGGATCTGAGGCTGAGGGGTTCCCTGGGCCGGGGGAGCAGTGGCCCCTCGGATGCAATGGGTTGGAACTGAGCTACGTGCACAAAGCCAGGAGGTCCAGGGAAGGGCTTGCTAAGAGGAAGGGGCACCAGGACAACTCAGCCCAGGGCTGTCGTGCCGCCAATTCCCCATGAGCAGCCAGAGGCCTCAAAACCTTCAGTGGAGCTGGAACATCCAAGTGACTCGGCCAAGTCAGGATCGGGGCCGGGGTCCAACTTGCTCACACGACTCCCTGCCCGTGTGCTGACCATCAGGCAGTTTAAACAAACCATCTCTAGACACTTCTGGTTGTCCTTTCTTCTTGGTATCTACTTTAAAAGTCTGTTAGAACTGACAGAAGATAAAGAAGAAGAAGGAAACTGTGGAAAGCAAACAAAGTACTTGTAAATCAATGAAGGGTCGTTAGGGCTGGAAAGCACTCCTTATCAAAGCTTGTAGATTGTGATCCAAAGCCATGGTCACCAGGGGACTTTTACCTTGAAAGACATCTGTGGGGGAAGAATCAGGCTGCAAATAAGGCTACATCGCAGGACTTAGGCAAGAAAACAGAGAGTACAAACAATGGAAATGGAAAGGGAAAAAGGAGCTGGTCACAAAGATATTTCCATTTATGATGGGTCCAAGAAGACGCGTCGTGGCAATTAGAAAGCGTCAGACTTACAAATAAACAAAGGCAGATATTCTACCGATCAAAACTCACATGAGGAAATTCTGCCCACTTGTTTGCAAAAGAGTCCAGAAGACTTGCCATCCGCCTGGGCCGAGGGTGGAAAAGAAAACAGAGTCCAGGGCTGCACCGCCCTCCAGGGAAAACCTGGGGTCGTGGGGACTGACCCTAGGAAATCAACAAACAACTTCATCTGGGATCCGAGACTGCTGATGGGATCCCCAGTGGAGACAAGCTTCGAACTGATCTGTAGATACGACCCAGGGCACATTCCACCCCCCTCCTCCGCCCCCTGCCCCACCCCCAGGGGAAATAAGCGCTGCTTGGTGTGAGTTTGGGGACAACAATTAATTACAAAGCACTCAAGGAAACAAGCCACCAAGACAAAGACCCTGTGGGTACATCCAAGGGGCCATTTGTACCCCAAGACCTGGAGATAAAAGAACAGCCTGGAGGAACCGTGCATTTCAATCTGTTCAAGGACATAGAAGGAGGAACGAAACAGGAAGTAACGAGTGTGAGAAGAATGGCCAAGCTGGCGTGGGGCAGAGCTGACAGGCAACCCGGGTCCACAGCTGAGCCACACCAGTGCTGGCGCTTACTATGTGGGGGGGTGGGGGGGAGACAAAGGAATTTGTGTCCCGACCATCCCTTTCCTGTTTGTTTCCCAAGGAAAAGTCTGCTCCCTGGATTAGAAGCCACTGGTGTCTACTGTATCTCGAATGACATTGATTTTCCAAAACGATCAGATCCAAGTGATCCACCCCATTCATTAGAGGACCAATAGGTGTGGTGGGGAGAGCTGGGGTTAGCTGCTGCCCTTCAGGGTTTTCACTAGGGCCTGAACTTCCTCTGAGCACAAGGAATAGTTTATCATTTCATTTGTTCAGTTATTCATCCATTCTGGTTGGTTTGTTTTTTTCACCAAACCCCATCCCAAGAATCCTGAGAGCAGGGAGGTGGACCTCAGTTCAAATCCCAGCTGCTGGAGCTTTGACCGAGGCCCTGGGTCTGTCTGGGTCTCAATGTTTTCAACTCTGAGCCGGAGATGATAGTGACCTTCCTGTAGGCGTGTAGGGAAGAATAAAGAAAATGCATGTAAAACACAGAGCCCATCCTGGGAGCCGAGTGTGTGAGGGTCATGCCCACCAGGGTGCAGATTTGCTTCAGCTGGAAGGAAGTGGGTGGACAGTGAGAAAGGGTTCAGTGTCAGAGTGGCCCCTCAGATGCTCGGATGCTCGGATGGGGCTGAGACAAAGTGGCCTTCAGGATGAGGCCACTTCCCAGACCCTCCTCTCCCTGCCCCCACCATGGGTTCTGCTCAGCCCCATTGTTTTGCTTCCGTATCTGGTTTTGTGACAGTTTTAAAGACATCAACATGCCACAGAATTCAGACTGGAGCCAGCCGGGCCTCAGCTGCTGTCCTCACCGTCATTGCCAACATATGTTTAACCCGCTGTTCTCCCGCTTTTGTAAACACACTGCCTTCGTTCAAATCTCAAATCAACATGACCCTTCCCCTTTCCTTTCAAATCCTGCCTTCCAGCCGCATGCCTGGTCAGATTTCGAATTTACACACACACACACACACACACACACACACACACACACACACGTGTGTCCACATGAGGACCCACAAGCACAGAGACCAGAGGTGAGTAGATCCCCCCATCTCCCAGACCTGCAACGTCCTGGGTGACAGATGGACTCAGACACACTCCCAGCCCAGTCAGGTAGACACGGAATACTGGTGTGGTCCCATGAACAGAGGCATGCCAAGACCCAGGAGCCCTGGTGTCACTCACAAGGACCAAGTCCCCAAAGGTCAGACCCTCAGAAGAACAGATACAGACACAGAAACATGGATGTACGATCACATGGCCACAGGGACCCACAGAACCACCATGCACTCACAGACACGGGGCTGAATGGTGCCCCCCCAAAATCCACATGTTGACGTCCTAACCCCCCAGTGCTTCAGAATGAGACTGTATTTGGAAATAGGGCCATGAAAGGGGAAATTAAGGTCATATGGGTGGGCCCTGATGCAAGACGATCAGAGTCCTTATAAGAAGAGACTAGGACACAGACACACGCACAGCGGGACGGCCCTGTGAGGACACAGAGAGAAGACAGTCACCTACATGCTAGGGGCAGAGGCCTCAGAAGAAACCAACCCTGCCAACACCTTGAGCTCAGATTTTCAGCCTCCAGAACTGTGGGACGATACATTTCTGTTGTTTTGGCCACCAGCCTATGGCAATTTGTATGGCAGCCCTAGCAGACTCATAGAGACCTGGAGACTGAGGGACACAACGCACTGCCTCCTTCGCAGCCCCATGTGGAGCCCCTAGGCGGCACCCCCGCACACAGACCGGAAGCCTGGGGCCTGCCGGTGCACCCCACTCCCCACAGCCCCTTCCACCCCACAGGTACTGGGTTGCGTCCAGTTTTCCAGCAAAGGGAGAAGGCACCCAGGGACGTCCTTGACCGGACAGTGAAACTGTGGAAAACGCTATCGTGATGACAACTCACATATACGGAGTCTCAATTTTAGGTTACAAGGGCTGCCCCAAACACTTGGGAGGCATTGATTCGTCTAACCTCCTCAATCACCCTTTGAGGTAGGTACCATTATCAAATCCCCATTCAAGACATGGCAAAACCAGGGCCCAGAGAGGTCAAGTAATCTGCCTGAGATCAAACAACCAGCAAAAGCAGAGCTGATACTTGAATCAAGGCAGCCTGGCTCAGGCTTCGCTCCGAACCTCAGAGCAATCTGCCAACGGGATCAGAGACGGGGCCAAATTACAGAAGAGGTTGAATACTTGGTCAAGAAGACAATGAGCCAAAATGCTTTCCCCAGGGCACAGAGTTTCCTCGGGCGAAACCCTGCACTCGGGGCTGGCAACAGTTTGCAGGACCCAGTGCGAAACGAAAACGCAAGTCCCTTGTTCAAAAAGCAGGAAAAACGCGCAATAAAAAATATTATAAAGTTTTTCCTTTCTTCAGTGGTTTCCTTCTCAACTTATCATAATGCTTTTTATTTGCTATTTAATGCCACACTAAGTAAAGAAATAATACAATTTTAAATTACTGGCATGAATTTTACTTCATATTTTGCAATGCCAGTTTCAAATGCAAATATAAGAGCATTGAACGCAGACTCACCAAAAGCACACATATTTTGTGGCTCACAGACAGGTATTTCAGAACAGTAGGAAAGCCGCATAAAACTAACTCGACTGTTGATTTCACTCCCTGATATACATGCACATTCTCCGACCACCGCTACCTGCAGCTTACTGATGAGCGAGGAAGGGCCGAGTGGGAAAGGGAAGTACGGCTGCTCTCGGTTTTTCTTTCCTCCTATGTCAAGGTTTTCAACTCTGCGTGGTTGGCTAATACCGGGAAGTAACATGAACAAGAAAGGATGTGATAGGGCTGCTTGGTAGCTCAGGTGACTTAGAACGCCACCATCTTCTAGGTTCCAAGCAAATTCTCATTTGAAGGGGAATGGTGGCCTCTTGGGCTGTGGGCGCCCCGCTGCAGAAAGAACACACTTACCTTCCGATTGCTTTGAGTCTCACTGGGTTCCCGGGCATCTTGGGGCACTGCAAACACAGCACGCCAGTGGGGAGGCGGGGGACAGTGGACTGGCACTGTGTGTGTGTCTCCTCTGCTCACGTGCATGCTTCATCAACCCATTGACCTTAACCTGCAAAATACAAGTTCAAAGATACATTCATACAAACACAGATTCATGCTGGACACCTGGAACTAACATAATATTTTATGTAAGTTATACCTCAACTTAAAAAAAAATAAAATTATTAAGAATTTTAAAATGACAACAGCAAAGCATTCAAGCAAGCTCATGGCTCTCCGGAGCATGAGAGTGACGGCAGAGTCGCCTGCCTGTGACACCAGCCCCGCCTGCCCTGGCCATGTTCCTGCACCCATGATGGCCTGGGATCACAGCATCTCTTCCCTTAGGCCTGGCTGCTCTGTCTCAGAAAGACTAAGGCCCTCCCAGGACTCCCTCTGCTGCCAGGTGCTTCCCAGACATGGTCTAGCTCTGTGCCCCGTGACAGAGGTTGCTCTGTGTCTGGAAGCACATCCCTTCAGCTGACCTAGTTCCAGGATGCTGGAATCACAAGGACACGTTCTTTGCCCGTTTTGAGGAGCGCTGAGTGACTCAGTTTTCTCCTGACACAGACTTGCCTGGGATCCGATCACTTCAAGTGCCATCTCTAATCCCAAATCTTTCCCTGCAGCCCAGACCTTGCTTCTGAGTTCCAGATGTGTTCACCCAGTCTCTGCAGGAAGTTTCTGTCTGAACGTCCACAGACTTTTCAGGCCTGGCATTACTCATCCCTCTCCTGTCTCAACCTGTTCCCTATCTCAGTGCTTGGGGTCGCTGTCCTTCTGAAAGCCGGGAGCTGCATCCCCCACATCCTACGGCCTACCTCTGCAAGACCTGTCATACCTACTCCAGGGCCCTCCCTCCCACGCCATGTTCCTGCCGCTGCCTACACACAGGTCTTGTTATCCATCATGAGGACCAGTGCAGGAGCCCCCCTCACCTTCTCCGCACCCAGTCCACCCTCCTCACCTCCCTGAAACGGGGAATCCGCCACGGATTTCATCGTGTACCCTATTCAGAATCTCAGAACCAGAGCTTCCCATTGCTTCTGGGTGAAATCTGGACTCCTTGGCCGTAAGTAACCAAGCTCATTTCCCTCCTGGAAAAAATAACGCCCTGGGGACTAAAAATAGGGTGGGCATTTGGACATGGGGTATAGGGAGGGATTCCTCTGCTCTCCAGGCCCAAGACATGGAAAGGGGGGAATAGAGGGTGGGTGCGGATTCAGAGGACAGTCAAAGTTGGAAACCCCTCATGCACCGACAGCAGGAGGGCACCTTGCAGAAAATGGCATGGTGCGGGGAGGTGCCGAGAGAAGGTGGGCCAAGGTGTGTCCCAAAACAACTGTGTAAATAGGAGCTGGAGATGCCAGAGCTGAGAGATTCAGCACCAAGCCAGTTTCCTCTTCCTAAGCACACAGCTAGACTACAGGTCCCAGCCTCCCCTGCAGTTAGGTGGGGCCATATGACTAAGCTCCGTCTAGCAGTATGTGAGGTATGGCTGCCTCCTGGCCTGGCTCCTAAAAACCTCCTGAGGAATCCTCCCAGCTCCCTTGTATCTCCCACTCACCAGCTGAAGGCAGAAGAGGAAACCACGGGATGACAGAACCGTGACACGGGAGGGGTCTAGGCCCCTGCACGACCCTGTGGAACGGAGCTCCCCTGCCCGCCACATGCACTTTGAACTGTGACATAGAAGAGAAGCAAACTCTTGCATGAGGGCACTGAGACCCTGGCGGCGGAAGTCAGAGTTGGTAGCTTGTCCGAATGCACAGTCCTGCCCCCTTGCACCTGAAGAATGACTGCCCCTCAGGGGTGGGGACGTGTGTGTTCCCAGGTCCCCCAGGTTTGTTAGTGGGGAAGGGACTCATAAGCCAGGCAGCCTGTTTTCTCTTTATGAATAATTCATTTCTAATTGTGCAAGCAGTTCCTAAACACCTTCTCCTTTCTTCTGTTAAAAAAAATACAGAAACAATAACAATAAAGCTTTGTCCTCTTGACTCCTGTCCACCTCCCTCTTGTCTACCACTTCCTGCGCCACCACCAGCACAGAAGGCCACCGCCAGCACAGGAGGCCACCGCCAGCACAGAAGGCCACCGCCAGCACAGAAGGTCCTTACCTGCAGTCTCATGGGTGGCCACTCTAATTCCCCTCTGGACCTTCCTAATATTTCTTATGCACTTTTATCTATACAGTTTAAAAATAACTGTGCATGTTTCTGTTTCTCTGTGTCTATTCACAAAAGTACCCTGCCGTGTGTATTTTTCCACGTGTTCTATTCACACAACAACATTTCTTCACGCTACGCCATGGGTTTACCTTGCTCCTGTAAACAGTTGCACAGTACTACCACAGTATGGCCACGTCATGGTTTGTGCAGCTGATCCTCTGCTCATGGGCATTTGGATTTTCCCCATTTTGCACGGGTCTCCTTATGCACATGCGCCAACATTTTCTCCAGGGGAGATGGAGAAAGTGGATTCGTTGTCCTTCAAGGCAGAGGTGCCAACTTGGGCAGTGACCAGCAGCATACAAGAGTCCCTATTTACACACACCGACACTAGCGTTTCACAGCAAACCTTACTTTTGTGTGTGTCCCAATCTGATGAGGGACATGTAGTTCATGGTAGTCTAATGTTTTATTTCTTTGATTACTAGTGAAACTGAACATTCTTCAAGTTTATTGGCCATTTGAATTTCCTTTTCCATAAATCGACAGATTTTATTATTTGCTGAGTGTTCTATTGGGCCATTTGTCTTTTTCTTATTGATTTGTTAGAATTCTTTATATATTCTGGATGCTAATCCCTTATCTGTTATATAAATTGCAAATATTTTCTCCCCGGCTATTGCTTGTTTTTAGCTTGTTTATGGTGTCTGTTGTCATTTAGAAGTTTTACATTTTAGGATAGTGAGATCTATCAATTGTTTCTCTTATGCTGCTTGCTTTTGGCTGGTCTGTTTTCAGCTGTGAAGCTGCGATGCAGGGAAACCGGCAGCCAGGGACACAGGTCCGCTCTCTGGTGCACAGATTAGACTTTCTGCTCCTCTCCCTGAGACAACAGTGATTTCACTGGACACCTGCTGGGGACCTCAGATTTAACTTGGCGTGAGGGGGGAGACTTAGGGATCAGGTGCTGTGAAAAGAGAAGAAAGACACTCTTTCTTCGATGGGGCAATGAGGTCTTAGAGTCACTGGATGTTAAAAGGTGGCTTGATTTTACACCCTCTGTGCTGGTTAAACCAGGTGTAGAGGTTCTAGTCCAAGTTCTTTATGGTCTGGCTCCCCCTTTTCACTTTCATGGTCAACTCTTCACTTTCATGTAACCTTCACCCCAGTTACACTGAATTCTTTACCAAACCAAAATCATACTTTCTGCCTCCAAGCCTTTGAGTGTGACTCTTTGGCTTTCAGGGGACAGGAAAAAATAAGGATGGTACTTATTCTGAGCCAGGCTCTGTGCAAAGCTATTTGCATAGCATTTTAGCAGTCAGGATAAGCCAGGCTACACTGCAGTAACAAATAACTCCAACATTCCAGGGTCTCACAACTGCCAGGGTCTATTTCTCACGCATGCTACCTGTCGAGGGCAGAAGGCACAATGGCTCTGGCTGGGCAACACTTTTTTCAAAATAAGTCATGTGGCCAAGACTGACCTCAAAGGGCCGAGGGTGTTAGTGACCAATAAAATAATCTGCCAGTCTCCCTTTCTGGTCATCACATGTCCAGTCCCCTCTGTTGCCTACATGTGGAACCTGTTCACTTCTTTTTTTTAAAGACTTCATTTATTTACCTTTAGAGAGAGGGGAAAAGAAGGAGAAAGAGAGGAAGAGAGACATCAGTGTGTAAGAGATACATCGATTGGTTGCCTCTCACCTGCCTCCAGCTGGGGACCTGGCCCATAACCTAGGTATGTGCCCTGACTGGGAATCAAACCAGCAACCCTTTGGTTCTCCATCTGGCACTGAATCCACTAAGCCATACCAGCCAGGGCAGAAGCTGTTCACTTACAAGCAAGCAACCCAAAGTCCTAGCCCGTCATTATACACCTGGAGGTCTGATGGCACCTCTTCCTGGAAGCCTCTCCTGATTCCCTCTTGTTGAAGTGGCTTCTCTTTACTGAACCTCTCTCTGGCTCTTGGGATCTGAGCACATTTTGCCTTGTGCTACATCTGAGGGTTATACGGGATTCATCTCTGCACCTTCATTTGTACATTCGTTCATTCATGCCTCCTTCCTTCCTTCCTTTCTTCACTGAATAGTTACTGAGTGCCAGGCCCGGTGCAAGGCACTAGGGATACATTCAAACAGAGCCTCTGCTTTCACAGAGTTTATTGTCCAGTGGGGAAGATAGACATTAAACAGATAATGACACCACTAATTATTTAATTACAATGGTTAGAAACGTTATGAAGAAGTCCAGGGGGATCCGAGCATTTATAACAGGGGACCTGACTCTGGAGGACGGGATAATGCCTCTGAGAAAGTGGTATTTCAGCTGAGTCCTGGAAGGGTAGATAGAAACTGGCCAGGGCAAGACAGGGCTGGGAGTGGGGGTTGTGGGGGAGGAAGGGAGAGCTTTCAAGGCAGAGGAAACAGCTGGAGCCAGGCGCTGAGGCTGGAAGAAGGTAGTGAGCTGAGCCGGGCCGGGAGGGTAAGGAAAGGAGGCCAGCGCATGCCTGGCACTGCTGTTTAGATGAATCTCCCTGCTGCCTCCCTGCTGCCAGCCCAGCCAGAGGCTCCTGGCCTTGGTTGCAGGGGCTGAAGCAAGGGGTTGTGGGCGTTTTGTCCCTGGCAAGCCGGTGCCTGGAAGTGGCTGCTATTCTCTGGCCGCAGCCCATGCTCCTGGGTCAGGAGGAGGGAGGGAGCAGAGGACGTGCACAGCACACTTTTTATATATATGTGGGGCCATAATATTTAAGTGTCTTGGCTGTAAGCCTGCGACTAGGTCCCCCGACAGCCCAGCCTTGCTCCACACGCTCTAACAGCTGTCTGTAAAACCCGTTTATGGTGCCTCCATAAATTTCCCAGCTGCTGCAAACACAGGGCTGGGGACAAAGCGTCTCGGGGAGGGAAGTGTGGGAGAGCTGCAGCTTCAGTGTCTCTGCTGGCTCGTCCTCTGCGCCCCAGCTTGCCCCCTGCCCACCGGGGCTGCCTTACCCTAAATTCTTTTATTGAAGCTGATCTTAACATCGACCCCGTGAGGCCTGGCTGGGCAATCCAGCTCGGCACAGACGCAGGCACTTTCGAGATTGCAGCAAGAGGTACAGTAAATCAGAATTAAGTGTCATGATAGTGATTTGAACTGACACTGTTTTCACCTTGTCCATTTACCAGGAAATATATAACAGGAATAGATTGAGCCTGTCATATTGGACCTGAGAAATACAGCTGTTAGGGTAGGAGAGGCAGCTGGCACCAAGGCAGTCCCCATGGACAGTGGGGTATATGGGAGGGGCTTGTTGTCAGTGTCCCCTTGGGGTGAGAGCTTGTCAGGGAACACTGAGAACCAGGTGACACATGGACCCTGTGGCCAGCTCCATTGCCGTGATGACCCAAAGCGCCCAGACTACAGGGCCTTAAAAACACTTTCTACAAAGTATAATAGACACAGAAACGTGTACAAATCATAAGCACATCACATGATTTATAGTAGCCAACTGAATATACTAGTGTACCCCACACCCACACCAAGAAAAGGGGCAGAATCCCCAGGTGCCCCCACCCCATCGCAGCCCTCCCCACCATGCCCTCCCTCCATCATCCTCTTCTCTCACCCCCCCACCCCACAAGGTGACCACTGTTCTGATGTCTTAGGCTGTGGACTGATTTTGTATGTGGCATTTCAATGAGGGCACCTTGAATATCCCACCTTATTTTTTGATCCCCAAAGAAAACAGGAAGCTCTCACTTTTAAAATAATATATAAAGAACATGAGTGACAGATACTCCCCATCTCTTCTCCTGAGTATCCCACAGGATTTTGGCCTGAATTCAGAGTGGCAGGGTGGGGCAGGAGTCAAAGATGGGGTAACTGAATGGGGGAGGGGTGAAGCTGGGGACTGGAGTGGGATGAGGAGGGGGTGGAGGGTCAGGGAGGAGCTAAGGCCTGGACATGGAAGAAGTTTCAGGATTGGAATGGGGCTCAGGAACGGGACACAAGGCCAGGATAAAGGTCAAGGATGAATTGAGGGTCAGGTTCAGGGCACATTCAGAAGCAAGGTGGAACCATGTGGGAGGGGCTTAGGAGGGAGTGGGTGAGAGGCTCTGATGGGCCCAAACTTTGGGATGTGAGAAGCTGAAGTCCTGGGGCCAAACCACTAGCAAAATGCAGAGAAAGGACAGGCTCTCTGCAGCCAGGACTGAGGCTGCTTCCCTCCGCATCCTCCCAGCTCCTGGCAGCCCTGGACAGGGAGTGGCTCTGCCTCTCTGCCCCCTGCCCCTCCCACTGGAGCTCCCTACCCACCCAACCCTGACGGGTTGGCAAACAGGTTGGTGGCTAGCAGCGCCACCAGCAGGTGGCCTCCAGCATTACCCTTACTGCCAGAGCTCTGACTCTGGCCGTGCTCGGATTTGGCCACCAGCCTCAGCCTCATCTTCCCTGCTGGACCATGAACCCTGCCCTACATCCACCCTACCTGGTTGGGTGCTTGAACCTCTCATGCCCTCTCCCATCCCCCAAAGTCACAACTGCTCCCTGAGCTCCTGGCTGGCAGCCTCCCCAAAACCTATTATCCTGGCTCTGGGACCTGACCCTAAATGTCTTCTATTGTTGAAGGACATGCTCAGGAGGAAATACCCCTCTCAGGTGTGGACAGCTGTCCTTTCTGACCTCCATGTTTAAGCTGGTCCAACCTGCCGCCCAGCCAGGTGCTGTACAGCTCAGATTACGGAGGCTGTCTCCTTCACACAGGACACCCCTGCTTCCTTGCACATGTACACCCTGACCCCATCTTCTGCCACGGCTGCTCAAGAGGGACACCCTCTTTGCTCTGGCTTTGGCTTTCAATGCTTTGACCTTCAGCCCTGGATTCTGGCCACTTTTGGCCACCTCAAGGGGACTTGTCCTCAAGACCCCCTACTGGGAGTGACTGGTTTCTCCTGGTGTGAGGCAAGATACGTGCCCTCCTCCTGGCAAGAAATCCCTTGAGCGCCCTGTCCCCACCCATATTCCCAACGAGGCGACACAGTCACCTTGTTTGATGTCAGTTCCCCAAGAGACTGCAGACTCCACGAGGGCAGGGATGGGGCCTGGCTCGTGTATGCCCCGAAGGCTCACCATGCCATGCCTGGCACAAAGAGGCCACTTTGCGAAGATCAGTGGGATGCCTGGATGACAATGACTGAAGGCACAGGTTTGAAGGTAGGGAGATCTAGCGCTGAATCCTGACACCTCCAGAGTATCAGTTAACTGCCGTAGGCCTTACTTTTCTCATCTGTAAAACTGGTTAACGCCGCCTTACTCCACGGGGTTCTGTGAGGACTGTACGCAATAATAAATGTCAATGTTGGCTCCATGCCTGGCGCATGGTAAGCACTCAATAAATGGTATTGGTTATTATCTCTATTTTCGTCTTACTATAGCAACACCCACAAGTGTTTCTATTTCTAGAATCACTTGGTTCCAGCATCCGCCACAGCCTTTGCGGTCCTCTGTTTTCTTAAACAGGCATTTGTTCATAGCCTTGGACTGCAGGCCTAAAGCCTTCCTTGGGCTCACTGGGGCTTCAAAGTCAAGGCAAAATGTTAACAGACCCTGCTCCTTCCCTCTGATGCCCAAGGGCCCTGACCTCGGTAGCAAGGCTGGAGAAGGCCTGTCCCTCCCTTCCCAGAGCTCTCTGTCCCCGTGTCCCATAGGCAGTCTAGGGACAGCCTAGGCGACCAGCATGGCTAGGGGAACCAGGGCCTGCAACCTGCTGGGAGAGGCCGAGGCCGCAGTTCCGCTGACGAAGGGCCTTTATCGACCTCCCTCTGCGAACTCCTGCCGCATCACTCACGGGCCCGGGACGGGAGCCCATTCATCTGGGGCCCAGAACGCGAAGCGGCTGGGATTTCTCATTCTGGGGCGACACAGAGTTCACATCAGGAAATATTAGTCTGATGAGTTCCCTGCGAGTGGAAGGACTGTCAGGCATTAATCACGGGCCGAGGGGGAGGCAGCGCCAGGCCCTCAGTCCAACTCCCCAGAGTCTCATCCTTTCTGGGAACTTCAGAACCTCACTGGGCCTGGAGACAAGGGTGAAAATTACCCTTGAAGCACCTCAGGCTGCTCTCTCTCACTCTCTGAGGCCTTTCTGCCTGGGGCTAGACCCCTTTTCGAGGAGCTGGGCAGGTGGCTCCCCCCCACCCCCCGGGGCCTCAGTTTTCTTGTCTATGAAACAGGATGGGAAATCCCTCCCAAAAAGAGGCCAGGCAGTTCAGCTGCCGAAGTGGGCGTCCTGCACACAACAGTCCCTGCCCGTCTTGGCCTGCCACTGTGCTGCTCACAGCTGTGTCACAGGGTCCCTGAACAAACTGTGCCCTCACCAGCCTCTAGGCTGGAACATAGGGTTGGGGCCCTTGTGGGACATGCCCCTCCACTTCCTGAGTCCAGCAGAGGGTGTCCTTCAGAGGCTCCTATAAACAGGAGGCTGCCAAGGGTCTGCCACCTGGATGACTGAGGGGACAGAGGTGCCCATTCCTCTGCAGACTTCATGAGCTCAGGCTAGAGTCCTATGCAGACTGGACAGGCAGCCATGGGTGGGCTGCACCAGCCACTGGGTGCTGGGGCTGATCTGCTCCGCAGTGTCTGGCACTGAGTGTGCCTTGGGCATTCCAGGCCCCAGCTGAGCCCACCTGGGGGGCCAGGTGCCCTCTCAGACCCTCCCCTGGTAGCTAGAGCCCTCTCCAGACCTAGCCATTGCTCTAGCTGGTTGTGGGCGAAGTATAAACCATTTTGCCTCAAATTGCTGAAGACCATTACCCTCTGACCTCTACCCCACAGGGTCATCCTCTCCCAGCTGGGTGGCTAGACACATCAGGAGCCCCGGGACTCTCCCTGCTGCCCTTGTCTCCTATGAGAGGCCTTGGTACTCAGGCGCTACCCTGGGCAGGAAGGGTGACTGCAAAGGTGAGTGTGGCCAGAGGACAGGGTGCCAGCCAGGCATGTTTTACAGCTCTGCCCAGGTAGCTAATGGCCTCTGTGGCATAGCCACTCCAAACAGGGGCCTTCGAGTAGTCATAAATCAGGGGGGCCTGCCCAGCAGCCTCTGCCCCTCCTGGATCGCCTATCCTGGGGAGGGGAGCACTTCAAGGGGGACGGGGGCTCACCTGGCCAAGGGGTACAGAGTGGCCCAGCAGTGCCCACCCAAGCCAGGCTTAGCAAGAATGGGAAAGCAAAGACAAAGTGTGTGCACCCACACACATGTGCAAGAGTGTGGCAGGTGGTCATTTATGCCCCAATGCTTGAACGTCTATATCCTGTATATGTGTTCTGTGTGTGTGAGGGACAGACTGTGTGAAAATGTTTGTGTCTGTGTTCATCAATGTGTCAATGTTTGACTGTATGTGGATTAGTGGATATATGTCTAAAGAAAAGTATGGATTGTTGTGTGAGTGTATCTGTGTTTGCATGTCCTGTATGAGTGTGTATGTGTACCAATTACAGGAACCATTACTGTATGTGTGTTCATGGATGTTCCTAAGTGACTTTGTCTCTCTGCATATACCTCACGAGCCTTGTGTGCATTCCTCTGTGTGAGGGTGCATTTGTGTGTGCGAACACATCTATGCACTTGTGTGTGTATCAGTGAACGTCCACACCATTTTATTCAGTAAGTATTTACGGTGCACCTACTCTGTGTTAGGCTTTGTTCTCAGTGTAAGGACCGTGTTGCACAGACAAAGTCTCTGCTTCGATCAGGCCACATCCCAACAGGGACAGTGGAAAACAAACTAGCACCGAGAAGGAGACAAAGTTGGGTCAGGGATCGGGTCAGGGATAGGGTATGACTAGGCAAGAATGGGAAGTGACTTCAGTAAGAGGGGCAGAGAGGGCTTCGCCAGGGTGGGTGGTAAGACAAAGGGAGCCAGTGCAGATCTGGGATAAGAGTGTTCCCACCTGTAAAAGCTGAAGCTGGAGTAGAGCAGGGGTGGGGTGGGGTGGAGGGGCAGACAAGAGGCAAGGACGGAAGGCAGGGAGGGTGAGACCTTGGAAGGCCTTAGAGACCTCAGTGAGGAACTGAGATTTTTTTCCAAGTCTTCACCTGAGGATATATTTATTGATTTTTAAAGAGAGAGGAAGGGAGAGAGAGGGAAACATCAATATGAGAGAGAAACACTGATCAGTTGCCTCCCGTAGGTGCTCCGATCGAGGACTGAACCCTCAACCTAGGTATGTGCCCTGACTGGGCACCCAACCCACGACCTGTACAGGACGACACTCCTACCGGCTGAGCCACCGGGCCAGGGCATAGGACATATTTTGAACATAGACCTGACGGGGTTTGTCTTTGGGTTGAATGTGGGATCGAAGACAGCGAGAAGAATCAGGATGAACCTCCAGGTGTGGGGCTTGGCCACCTAGTTAAGTAGTGGTGCCATTTGCTAAGACGGGAAAGACTGGAGCAAGAGCCCACCGAGGAGGAGACCATCAAGCCGTGCAGGCTGGTGGGTCAGTCTGGCCTGAGATGCCCACGCAGGTGGCGCTGTTGGACAAGATGTCTTAGTCTGTGAACCTTTAGCACTTGACCGTGGTTAGAAGTGGAGATGGACATTCGGGTCATGAGTGTGGGGGTGGCCCGGGGCTGGATGACATCGTCTAGGGAGGAAGTCAACTTCCGTAGTTTTTAAATTGGTTTTCATTTTTAAAATGGCTTAAATTTTTCAATTATGTGATTCATACATACCTTAAAAGATTTTTAAAAATAGAAGTGTATAAAGAATGAACCAACAACCCCCCAAACCTAAGCATTTCCATTTTGATGACCATCCCTCACACACTTTGCTCTTCTGCTTTCGCACACCTGTTTACACGTAAACAGAGCAGGCCATTCGTGTGTTTTTTGGACACTTTTAAAACAGTTTTCAAACACCTTTTTTATATCGCACCCCTTTTCCACCTCCCTGGCCCTTCCCTAATATCCCAACAGCCAATGTTAAAATTTGGTAGGAATCCCTCCATACCCTTTCATAGTTGAGGGCTGTCCAGAAAGTATCCAGCCACATGGAATTAAAAATAGAGGCATTTATTGAAGAAGATACAAGATACAAGAAACCTTGTGCACAGGACAATGACACCTCAGCCCCCTTCAAATTCATGACCTTCTTGAGGAAATCTGGTTCACTGGTAGCAGTTTGAATCAAGTCATTAGCCACTGCAACATGATATTCTTTCTACTCTGGTAGCAGAAGCCACGGAATGAATTTTGCCACAGCACGTTTCATGTCAAGATCCTGCATCAAAATCTTGAACACAGCAGTTCTGGAATCCCCGGATCAACTTCTAGTTCTTCCACTGTCAGTCGCTGATCTTTGCTGATTGCAGCCCACACACGTTCAACATTCTCAGGTGATCTGCTTGTTGCAGGCCTTCCAGAAGGTGGATCACTTCCAACAGATTCTCAACCACCTTTGATGCATTTGTGCCACACTTTTATTTGCGCTGCACTCATTGCATCATTCCCAAAAGCCTTCTGAGTCATCCACATTGTTTCCATGGAGGAATGTTCAAGCTTGATGCAAAGTTTGATGCAGATCTGTTGCTTTACTCGCTCAGGCATTTTGAATGTGACAACCACACAGCACACAAGCCCACTCAAGGGCGTCTATCACCCCCACTGACTAGTACAGTGAAGTCGTCATTGTTCACACATGCGCATTCCAGGCCACTCTCCTTGGCTGCCAGGTTACATCGATGTCATGCAAACTGTTCTTGTTATATTAACAATGGCAGGACTTTTTCCAGACAGGCCATCTTATACATATAAAGCTTGCAAGTCATTGTCAAAATGGATCAATCATCTTATATATATTTAATTTTTCAATTGATAATATTGTGGAAACCCTTGCAAGTGACTCTCTCTTTTTAATGGCTGCGTCTTGTTCCACGACATAAATGTGCCATGACTTAAGCACTGTCCTATTCATGGACTCTGTCTAGTTCTCTGGACACTACAGACATTTCTGCACTGAACACCTTTCTATGTTCTGCATTTGAGTGCTCCTCCTGTTCACTTCTGTGGGGCAAATTCTTACTAGTGAGATCAATGGGTTGAAAGGTGTGTATATTTGAATTTTTTAATAGATTTTTTTCCATATTGCTTTCCAAAAAGGTAGTATCAGTTCTCTTTTCCACCAGTTACATATGAAAATATACTTTTCCTTTCACCCCATCAGTAGTAGATATTAACATTCTTTTGAATTTTTGCCAATCTGATGGACAAGCAGTTACTTCAATTTGCATTTCCCTGAGTACTAGGAGGGTAAGCCGTATGTTTATTGGCCATTTGGGTTTACAATTCTTTGAGCCTATTCATATCCTGGGGACATTTTTCTATTAGACCCTTTGTCTCTTCCTTAACAATTTGTAAAGAGCTAGGAACTAACCCTTTAGCTATCACATGCATGGCAAATATATTTTTTCCAACCTACTTTGTTTATGGGAATCTCTAGCCATTAAAAAAGTTTAAATTTTATGTCATCAGAAAGTTCCACCTAAGGTGCTCTTCCTGAAAGGCAGCAACAATAAACTCTGGCCTGGATATTTAAAAAGCTGTGAAAGTACCGAAAGTAATCAAAAGTAGGCAGAAACTGGAGAGACTGACACTTGGAAGAAGGGAACAATATTGAGTGAGTTTCTCATTTTTACATCTTTGTGCCTCGAGGCAGGTCCAAGGCAGTGCCATGTGAGTCAGCTAAAAATGTGGACACCAATCTGAATTCTCACTTGTAGGGGAACCACAGGGAAATCTTGGGGCTTCCATAGGAGTTGGAAAGTGAAGGAGGAAGTCCCAGGGAGGAGAGATCTATGGGGTTGGGGGGAGGGTTCCAAATCTTGCTGATAAACTACGCTCAAACCTCAGGGTTTTTTTTTTTCTGAACTAGGAATTTGGTGGGAAAACTCCGAGAGGCCTAACTGTGCCTTCTGAACAGAGATTTCAGCTGTGCCTACCACAGGAAGACCAAATCTGGAGTCTGAGTTCAGCCAAGTGAACTGCCTGGTAAGATTTTAAACATCAACAATCTTGCAAAGGAACATAATAGAATCCAGAAGTCTCTATAACTTATCATCAAAAGTATCTAGGATACAATCCAAAATTACTAGACATATGAAGAAATAGAACAATGTGACCCCTATTCAAGGAAAAAAGGACAAAATAAACCATTTTCAAAAAGAAGAAAGACAATCATTGAGACCAACCTCAAAGTGACCCAGATCTTGGAACTAAGCAGCAAGTATTTTAAAGCAGCTATTGTAACTATAACTTTCAAGGCCATGAAGGAAAATATGCTAGTAATGAATGATTAAATAGAAAAACTCAGCAAAGAAATGGACTATAAAAATAAGCAAATGGGAGTTCTAGAACCAAGATGTATAATATCAAATAAAATATTAACTGGGTGAGATTAAATTTTATGTAGTAAAAAATGATTCCTTCTTTGATAGATTCTAGGTTTCCTGTCACAGGTCAAAATGCCCCCTCTAATCCCTGTATTCTACATATATTCACCTAAAATTTCTTCTAAGGTTTTTATATTTTATTTTTACATTTAAGTCCTATCAATCCACTGGGATCTATTTTTTATATGAAGTGAAGCTCCAACTTCACTGCCTCACAAATGGATAAGGTGCGTTTTTCT